>JAKNSH010351446.1:0-19920 GCA_027790015.1 Cymbopogon flexuosus
GCATAATAGTACCAAATAGACTACTTTATTTGTAACTCTGTCCCTTCGTCATATATAAGGAGGGGCAGAGGTCCCTAGACAGATCATCTCCTACTAGATCACATCAGAGATCTCATATCTCAACTTGTAACCCAGATCTCCGCGATCTGGGACCACGCTATTCACAAGGCAATACAATCCACAAAGACGCAGGACGTAGGGTATTACGCATCTCGCGGCCCGAACCTGGATAAATCCTTTTGTCCCGTCTTGCGTCACACTCGATCGCTAGCTTTAGGCTACCCAACACCGAAATAACCACCAAGGGTAACCCCGTGGTGGACTGCCGACCAGCTTTCGTCGACACACTTGAACTGTACTTGATACTTATATTCTGTTAAAAATTAGAAGTAGAAATGTAGATGTCAAAAATTAAGTCCATACTCATGTCACCCATATTAATGGAAACATATGCACACTGATGAATGCCTTCAGAAAGTTAGGCCAAGAGAATTGTGACTTATAAAGCCATCATGTGCCTCGCTACTGATAAGAACATTTTTTTAAAGGAAAAGGGCACGAGACTGTGCACCAATTCTATTGATATAGAAGAAGATTACAAGCAGGGAGCCCCAGTTGACAAAAACAAAACAAAGCAACACGAAAACATCACGAGAGAGGAAAACTAGACACCCACAATCAAGGCATTCAAACGCTTTGCACCAGCCATTCCCCAAGTCCTTACCCATGCAAGTCAAAGCACGAACCTAGGTGGGCAGCTTTTGCAAAGTTGACACTCATATGGATGAGCCTAGGTCAGGAAACATCAAAATTTTCTACCTAATATCAAACGGAAGACATATAGTTGTCCAAAGTCGATAGAGAACTGTACACATTAAAATTGTACACAGATAAGCACTATGTTTGATAGAATGTCTAGATTTTAGAACACTTATCTAGCCATCCTTAAGGCTCAAACGAATGCTATCCCGAATATGCTTGGTTAGTAGACAATAATTGAATACAGGAAATCAGAAATGAAATTGTAAGTATGCTACCAATATGTGATTGGTTCTCTCTTTATACTCAAGAACTCATTAGATCTTCAAGTTCAATGTAGCAAAGTAGTGTACTTGATACTCTAGAGCTCACAGTGATACATAATGGTAACCATTAAACAAGTATAAGCAATTGCATACTTTAAGATCTCAACATTCCCCATCGCAAGCAAATTACATTATTCTCAAAGTCTCATAAATCATTACCTTTATAGAAACATAAGAAGTTACAAACAGATACTATTCTTCTTCATTTTCTTCTATTGCACACACTCATTCACTAGATTTACCATCAGAAATTCCATCTTCCAATCTTGGTGCGCCAATCGGTGGAAGAGTAGCCATGCTATTGCGATATCCAAAGACGCACCTCATGTCATGTGCATTTCCCAACTCCTTCCCAGTATTTTCCACCTTGCCTGTGTCCATGTCATAGCGTAATACCTTGTCTGATGTCTTCCATTTTTGCCTCACCCCAATATAGAGCCATCTCCCACTCTCTAAACCAAGTGGGCGTACAAACCACCTGTTAAAAAAATTGTTTTGCCACCCATTACGTAGCTTCATTGAGTGGCAAAATTGGAATTCATCCCAACAAATCTCCATAATGCTCTTCCATCCTTTCGTATGTTTGAGCTCCCAATGGTAATCACCCATTCTCACAAGCTCATACATGGCCAAACCATCCTTGTTAATGGTTGTACACATGAGCATACCATTGCTAGAGACATCAATGCTATGGCGTTCCTCCTTAACATTGAACCCTTGCAGCTTCCAAGGCATCTTGATGCTCCCAGCTTCATTTCTTCCAACATCAAACCAAATTAGATCCTCTTCATAGTCCCAATATAGAACATCACTTGCATATACCACCTTTTTGCATATTGCTTTTTTCATGTTTGCAGTAATCATAGTATTTGACTTGACCCACCGACCCGTATCCGATGAAAATGACATAAAATGAACCTCAACTCTAGTATCATTTATGGTAGAAAATGGCAATGCCTTAACAATCATGAACTTATGTATTTTTTCTTCAGGGTGATCTGATGGATCAAACACTAGACCTGCAGCACTAGTTATGTCTAGATGATCAGCTGCACCAGGGATAGGTTGGGATTGTTGCGTTGCTGGATTTGCTAATAGGATGGTAGGTCGTCGACCGAGAGGGTCACGACAATATGGTTTGTAGAGGATGCAGAGAAGGCCATTTGTTGAGGCAAGGATATCTAAATAACCATCATTTATGCGGCAACCAAGGAAATCAAGCTTTGATGAGGGAACACCAACTATAGAAGGTGTCGATGATAGAATATCAAGGGAGTATCTTGTTGAGTCCTTATCAGGCATACCAATGTGGATTAAAGCTGGGCATGATGGGGAAAGTGTTGCCTGTTTTGCAGCAAACTCAGCACCTGTGAGGCGTCTGTAATAATCCTTGGATACAGTCTTCAAGCATGTGACCAACTTGAAAGGAAGACGTGAAAAGATGTTGCAACATATGACATCTTCTGGTATATCTTGGTTGGTCATCAGACCTGATGTTCTAGGAGACATACAGAGAAGAACAAAATTAGTTTCCTTCTTTTCAAATGCAAAGGGAAATAGTCGTAGAAATATCATTATGAAGGAGATAAGTTTATTGTACCTAGATGCAAATATAGGCAAGGGGGATAAAATATATAAAATAAATAAACAACAAAATCAAAGGAAATACCCCCCTTAATCACCTCTATGTAGTCGTATTGGGAAATATAAGCAAGCAAATAGGTATTAAATCATAATCAATTCTATGTCCTAAACCTCCCACCATGATAGAAAAATTAGTCACATATATATTTCTTTTGTGGTCCATCTTGCTTCAAGTACTCCACTAATCAATTCTAATCTTTTATTGAATAATATTATGCTATACCTTTTTGGTAGATCGATTTGCAGGAGACTAGGAAACTTTTTCTAGACCTGTCATGGATTGATGCAATATCAAACCAATTATGGTGTTGTTTGTTGCTGATTTGAGGATAGACACGTAGATTGGATTGCATGGATGGTGCATTTGAATGTGCACTTATCTTTACATTATTGTAGCTACACAAAACTATTATGCTCCATTATCATGGTATTTTTGCTATATTTTAGAATGTCATAGTAGGAAAAAATTGTTGATGTGATGTGAACCGATCATATGAATTCAACAATACCATTCCCAACAAAAACAACTATATGGATATTCTATAATAGGAAAAATATGAACAATATATAGAAAATCAAGTAAGGAAATGTTCTAAAGGTAAAAAAAAATTCTATATTTTTTTTGAGTTTAGGTTTGTACCTTTTTCTTTCATGACAATATGAAGTTACTTCCATTATGATCGAGCCCACCGATGCGCCCCTCTACTAGACCAAGCCCGCGCCCGCTGCCACCACCAAGCCCAGGCCACGGTAGAGGTCTCCCAGCCCCGCCCCACTACCCTCACGAGCCGCCGTTGGGGCCTAGCACAAGCGCCTCCCGCCACCGTAGAACAGAGAGATAGTCTTGTGTGATGTGGTGTGCGGCGGTGATTGAGGGAGAGCCGAAAGAGGAGGAGAGGTGGGGTGCGGCGGCGGGGAAGGGATGGAGTGCGGGGGGAGAGATGGAGTGCCGATTTGAAACCCTAATTTCGTCTTATATAGGGGACTGCCAGATTGGGCTGGGTAGTGGGCTTCGGGCCTATTTCCAAACGCGGGCCTAATTTTTGGAGGCAGACATCTTAAAGCCTCTCCCTCTCTCGCCCGTTTGTAACCCCTACAAAAAACTAATCAAGAGCCGGTAGCACATAGCGCCGCGACTGGAGTAGGGACATTCTACCCGATAATCCTTTGTGCCCACCTTAGCAAACCATTCGAGGCTCAACACGCATCACGTAAACTACTAGCTAGTGGGTTCATGACACAGACAATCAGCAACCTCAGTTCCTCTCACATTGCTCTCATTCCTAAAATCATAATTCAGTTTCTATGCATGACTATAGGCCCATCTCCTTGCTAAAGTACTTACTTGCTACTTCAAAATCGATATTATTCATAAAATAACAAACATCCAAGACAATCTGACAAGGGCCTTTTAGGTCCTCCACGTGGACCACGTGTGCCATTACTCTAAGGAGGAAATAGTGATCCTAAAACTTAACTTTGAGAAGGCTTTTGATAAGGTGGAACATCAAACAATCCTATAAGTTCTCAAGCATAAAGATTTCACCTATAAATGGATCAATTGGGTCAAAAGTTTCCTTAGTTGTGAATCTTCTTCACTCCTCTTGAATGGTGTGCCTCATAAACCTTTTGGTCATGCAGGGGAATCTTCTTTCTTCACTTCTCTTTGTTCACACAATAGACCTTTTACGCATGCACCATTATCAACAAGGCTTGATAGCATGGGATCATCAATCATCCTTTAAGTGAAATTTTTTTGTGGTAATTTTGCTAATATATATAGCATGTTGATTGTACCTTGATCACCCTCCTAGCTAAAACTAGAATCATCTTCAAATTAAAAGGAATTCTTAGGCCTTCCTTTGACTCCACTAGTGTACATGTAAATTCCAATAAATATGTTTGTGTCACTAATATTGATGATTCCCAAAGTAGGCTTCTAGCACAAACTTTTGGTTGAAAGGTTAGTGGCATGCATTTCACCTACCATGGCCTCCCCTCGGCACACTAGACCCACCATAAATGAATTCAGTCCTCTTATCAAAAGAATACAAAAGAAACTTGGAGGAATTAGTAAAGCCCTTTCTTATTATGGAAGGTTGATACTAAAACTAGTAGTCTTGTGTTCCCTTAACTTCCAACCTTCTATATGTGCAGTCTCTAACTCCCTACTCAGGTTATCAAACAAATAAAAGGTATAGCAAATTGGAATGGAGGAGACATCAAAAATTAAAAGAAGGGGAACAGGGGATCATTAACATAAAAAATCAAAACTCGTCTGGCACATCAAGCATCTAGACAACTTTTATGACCATGAAGATGTACCCTAGGTGATCCTAACCTAGAAAAAATTGTATGGAAACACATATGTCCCTCCTCATGCAAGAAGCTCAGTGTGGGCTCCTTCTGTTGGAAACATGTCCTTAAATTATCTAACAATTTTAGAGCATTAGCTCTTTGCTCCAAACAAAGGTAACTCGGTGATGCTCTGGCAGGACAGTTGTCAAAATTTCCCCTTGAAGAGTCTCTTCCCTTAGCTTTTATCATTTGCCATCATACTAAAAGGGCTAATAACTCACTCTTTGGAAGCTCAACTTGAAAGAATTAATCTTCAACTTTCCCCTCTCAACCTAGGCCTAAGACCAACTTAACTCACTTCAAGACCTTATTTAGAGCAAGAATTGAAACTTCAACTTGGCAGATACCTAGAGTTTTATCTATAACTACTCTACAAGGAAAGCATATTCCCACCTTCAAAGAGCCCAGCTTGCGTCATCTCTCTTATATTGACTCTGGTCTTCCCACAACCTTGGTAAGCATAAATTCTTCTTCCACTTGCTGCTCATAGATATCGACTCAATAATAGAAATCTTCTCAGAAGCAAGAATAAGCTGCTAGAAGATTACAAACATGTCCTTTGCAACAATGCTTGTGTAGAAAACTTGTTTTCATCATTTCTTTGAGTGCCCTTTAGAATCACTTGCTGAAACTCTCTATCCATTCATTGGGATACAACTCTGAAACCACTAGACATATGGTTATTGAGGCCATAACTTCCTTTTTGGAGGTCCCATCTTCACAAAATTGATTCACAAAATTGATGGTCACTGCCTACTGGACCATCTAGAATAATACTTGAAATAGAGCTATTTTTTATAATGACACCTTCAACCTTAGGAGATGGAAGTACAACTTCAAAGAAGAGCTTGGTTGGTGCACATCAAGGACAAGCGCAATCACATATTAGCTCTAGATTTCTGGCAAGATAATTACACATAATGATTGTACCCTTTTTCCCTTTGAGATTTAAAAGCTTTGTATCATCTACATATTACCTTTATACTTACAACAAAATTAGGCATGGGCGTCCCCTATTCTTATCTTAGGTCAAAAGAAAGATGATCAACATTGAGTCTCCTTAGGCGAGCCTTCTCAAGGTTTTCCTGGTGTGCATGGTGCCTTCCATGCCCAGAGGCAGCGGGTCTAAGAGCGCGACTGGAGCCCTCTGCCCTTGGTTGCTAGGGGAGTCCCTGCCTTTTGGCTTCATTTTTCCGATAAATGTTTGTCTTCATAATAATTCAATAAAATAGTTTGTGCACCGCAAATTTATGAGGGCTGTTGGCTTCATTCAGTTTTATAAGTGCTAAGAAAAACAAGGAGCCCTCCACAGCTGCTTCAGGTACGTACACAAAGGCTACCGTCATCCGGCCACCAAACAGGGACAGGTAAGTAGAGACAAACTCTAGGTGCAAGCATTCCGTAGTAGTTAGTTGTTTTAATTTAATCTAATATATAATAAGTTAGAACCATACATTAAGTCTGTGCTCCAAATTGATTGCCATTCTGATATTTTTAGGTACTCTAATATATCTAGAAAGACAGAGAGCTTATAATTTACAACAAAAGGAGTCCTAGCTAGATTGGAAAATAATGAAAAGATAAAAACAACTGGACATATTAGTTTCGGTCACTCAAAGAAAACAGATGTCGATCCTCCTTCCACAGTTCCACTCTGTGGTCTGTGCTTGTCCATTGTCGTCCTTCCTAATAAAGGCTTCGGAGGTCGTAACCGGATCTGCCCCTCAAGGTACCCATATTCATTGGGTACTTGTTGATACAGCCAGCCCACGCCTTGTCCACTTCGCCTGCTGCTGCTGGACGGATGCACTCCCAAATAACGCTGTTGCACTTGAACCCAGCTCCAAACCCAACCATCCACACCCGGTCGTCCTTGTGTATTGGACCCTTAGCCTCAATGTACGCTAGCTCATACCACACTGCACTGCTCGACGTATTTCCAAACCGATACAGCGTCATACGCGCCGGCTCGATCTGCAGGTCTGACAAGCCAAGGCTGTGCTGAACCTTGTCAATCACTGGTTTTCCACCAGGATGGATGCAGAAGTGCTCGAATGCTGTCCCTATGTGTGGCTGCTTCACCTTCACCCGGTCGCTGAGATACTTCCTCATCATGGAAGACAGTGCGTAGAGTAGCTTTGCTGAAAATGGGAGAACTAGATGGCCAATGGCGGTGAAGTTAGTCTTCAGTGCATTACCAGCGACAGTCAAGAGGTTTTCAGATATGTTTATGCCTGATATACCATCACCATCTTCTTTCTGAAGAATGGATTGGTACGAACTGTCATCAGCACCTGTCGTGGTCCGGACTAGGTGTGCTAGCCGGAACCGCGCCATGCTATTCGACGTGGATAGTAGCACCGCTGCGCCGCCAACACGGAAGACGAGGTTGGAAACTTGCATGCTGCGGTCCTTCCCCTTGTAGAAGTTTTGTGTGATGATCTCTGCAGATACTACTAGGGCGTGAGCTGTAGTACCTTGTGCCGCTGCTCGAGCTCGAAGGAGGTCTCTTGCGAGACCCACCGAGATCAACCCAGCACTGCAACCCATCCCAGATAAGTTGGCACTGTGGATGTCACTTCGGAGCTTGTATCTGTTGATGATCATGTCACTTAGAGATGGAACAGGCGAATAGATACTGCAGTTGACAACAAGTATATCAATGGCGTTGGGGCTAATGCCTGTTTTGGACAATAGGTCATCGATTACAGCAAAGATGACCAGCTCTGCGTCGGCACGGGCTTCATGAAAAGTGGAAGAGTGTGGAATGTTTAGAAGTGACTGAGGAAGGCACGACTCTTCGCCGATGCCGCTTCTACTCTGCAGTAAGCGTTCAAAGAGCTGTATGCTGGAATCGTCAAAGAATCCCAGGTGTTTACAGTGCTCTATGAAGGTTGACCTGGGGATTCTGCATGTTGAGCTGGGAAGATAGCAGGCATAATCTATGAGGTATATGCTACAGGGGTGATTCTTCAGATATATGACGGCCACACCAGCAACAAGGAGACATACCAGCAGCAGGAATTGGACAGATTGGAGGCTTCCGAGTGTGCTGGGAAGGATGTCAAATTCAGTGTTTGAAATATTGAGGATGGTATTGGACGACCATGGTGATGATGATGATGATAACAGCAACCAAAAAGATGTGTTCATGGAGGCTTTAATTTCAGCGATGGTATCACGGTATGGAATATGTATAGTATGTATTTGTGGTAGTGAATATGGGAAGAGATGAGCAAGCGATCGCAAGAGCAGAGATTTGGGAACCTTGGCTAAGAGGGAGGAGATTTTAAAGGCGAGCGAGGTTGCTGCAACTTACCTTCACTTTATTTGTCTTCATCCGTGTCTCCTCCCACTGGACCATCCATGCACACCCTCCGATTGAAAAATGGAGATGGATCTTAATTAGCTACCTGTCCATCTCCATCTCCATCTCCATTTCCTGTACTTTTATTCTCCTTTAGGCCTTCCACAATGTAATGCCACAAAAATTTCAGACTCCATAAATAGGCATCGATCTACAAGTGCTGCAGTGTACAAACAGAATCGTTGAGGTCCACAAGAAGAAATAAAAACAACTTGCTCCTTGCGTGAGAGCGCAGAAATCCCTGCTCCCCCTCTCCATGCTGTGTCTGGCTGTCTGCTGCTACTGCTTAGTAAAATACGTGCTAACCACACGTTCAGATGAGTTTGATTTGCAGCAAACTTCCTAGAACCTGATTCTGGTTACTAGGATTTTGAATTAGGGGTCCGAGGCCTGGAATTTGTGTTTATATACAGTAAAAAACGAAATGATTTTTTCATCTTTCACATCCCCTACAGCTGCTCCATCGCTGTTTATTCTCTTAGCACTTTTCTAGCTCACACTCCTGGAGTACTGGGTCCTACTGGCACCTCAAAAAAAAAGCCTTGTGCAGGTGTGGAGTCAGCATCAGCGTGCAGCTAGCGTTGTTCACCATCACAAGCGGCCGGTGGTAGTCGCCTTCAGCAGCAGCGTTGTTCACCATCGATCACAAGCGGGTGGTAGTCGCCTTCAGCACCGTTGGAGAGTATTTTGGTGTCCAAGTTGAGGCCCTATTTGGTTGGGTTTTGTCACTGGCTTGTGCCTTCAAAAGGCAAAAGCTCAAGCAGCTGGGTGGCATTATTTATGCAATAAAATTCATCCTCGTTAAATTCACAAGGGAGCACGGCAGCGCGTGCAAAATTCAATTCAATGTGTGTGTGTGTGTGTGGGGAGGGGGGGGGGGGGGGGAAGCAGGACTTCTGGCCGGAGCACAGCAGCAGCATGGGAGAGATCCATCCAGCACGAACAAATGGCCTGGAGCACGGCGAAGAGATCCAATGTAGTTGGCTGCTGGCATCATGATGAAGAAGTGCGCTGGCCGCTGGCGGATGAAGTCATGAAGAGGCTGGCGGTGCAGTGTCTGCATGGCATGGGACTCGGCCGGCCGTCGAGCGGCCATGTGCCGTCGTCTCATGAGACACGGCAACTTCCATCTCCCTCTCTTCTTTGAATGATGTTTGCAAAACTGCTGCGTGGAGACGACGGCCGGCACGCCCATTCTACGTGGGGCCTTTTACGTATGCCATTAAAAAAAGTTCACAGTCTCGTCTAAGCTACACAAATGTCCAAAGTCAAAACTTTTTGTTCTCTCAAGCCACTCCGTCGGTTTGCCTGTCTGACGGTGTCTAGCAGACCAGCAAAAAGACCAATTTACCTATGCTAAGATCCGTTCGTCAGTCACCGAAGGGCTTCTCTTTCTCTAGACTTTTGCATTAGGAACCCTAGACTTTTCACGAATCAATCAAGCCCATATCTAAAAGCTTCCCTCTCTCACACTTTTGTAACGTGAACACAGTAAAAAGTTTATGTTTACAAGTAGGTCCTTCTTTAGATAGAACAACACGCCGTGTGACAGGTCGTAAACGAGCGGAGCAGGCGCGGGAGACGTCGAGCCGCTCGAGCCCCGGGAACGAGTGAAGCAGGCGTGGGAGCGGCTCCCGGCGGAGCACCCGCAACGCGCGGCGGTGCGCGGCCTCGGCGCGCTCGAAGGAGCGTGGAGGCAAAGGCGCCCGCGGAGGAGGCGCTCCCGGCGCGCGGCGGCGGAGCTCCGGGTGGCGCAGCTTGCGGGGCGGGGCGGGGCGGGGCGGGGTGGGGGAGCTCGCGGCGGCGCGGCTGGACGGCGGAGTTTGCAGCGGCGCAGCACGCAGCCGTACCTAGTGCTAGTGGTTCGAGTACATCGTCGCGTTCGGCCCGGCCACGATGTAGCGCGTCGCCTCAGCGTTCGTGGCCACAGCCCACAGGCACCGACCTCAACGGCGTCGCTTGGAGGAGTTGGCCATGGGGGGCTCGGCGACGGAGAAGAACACCGGCTCGATGCATTCGGCCAGTCGCGGAGCAGCTGCACAGCTTCCCTGAACACCGCATCGCGACGCGAAGGACGTCGCCGCCGCCGCCGTCCGCTCCGCGCTCTGCCTCGTCCTCCGCGAGCTGGTGGCCACGCTCCGCCCGCTCGCCACCGACCTCCTCGCGCTGCCCATGCCCACCGTCGCCGCTGTCTCAGGCCACGAACGCGAGCGTGGGGGAGGTCCGCCCGGCCGCCGTCGCCACGAACGCAAGCGCGGGGGAGGTCTGCGCCGCCGAGCCTCCATCATCTCGAGCGCGAGCGCGCCGATGACCATGGGGAGCGTTGCTGCCTGCGCGTTCCTGGCGCGGATGGCGAATGCAGCCATCTCCGCGACCATGCGCCGCCTTCGCGCGCACGCGCTCCGCACCCATGCGCCGCCTCCATCGCCCGCGCTCCGCAACCCGCACGCCACCGCCGCGCCCTGGCCATGGCGAGCGGCGGCCATCTCCTCCGCCTGCACGTTCCTGATGCGGATGGGGAACACGGCCGTCACCGCGCCCGTGCCCCGCCTCCGCCGCACGTGCTCCGCAGCCCGCAGCCCGCCGCCGCGCCCTGGCCATGGCGAGCGGCGGCCATCTCCTCCGCCTGCGCGTTCCTAGCACGGATGGCGAACACGGCTGTCTCCGCGCCCGTACCCCGCCTCCGCGCGCACGCGCTCCGCCGCCTTTGCGCCCCCGTGCTTCGCCGCCCGCAAGCCACCTCCGTGCTCTCGCAAGTAGCCGCCGTGCCCCGGCCAGAGCCTCGGCTTCCTCTTCACGTGACTGCAGAGGATAAGGACAGGGAGTAGTGAGGGGTATTTTGGACATCTTCGCCACTAGGGCCCACACGCTAGAGCTGCCAGATGGGAGAAAACTGACGGACGGCCGACGGAATGGGTTGGGAGAAAAAGAAACTTTGACGTTGGATATAGGTGATAGATTTAACTTTTTAGGGGTATTGGCGAGATTGCGAACTTTTTTAATGACACACACGTAAAAGGCTCTTGTACGTGCCCTCATCCATCCAGTGCAATTTGCTCAAGGTTAGAGAAGAAGAACGAAAAGTTGGTTATGTACGTGCTGATCTCTTCCCACGAACAGAGCCCATATACACTTAGTCTCTCTACTCTGTCTTTTCAAGTAGTATACACTTCAAACAAAATGTGGAGGAGTTTGTTGATTATCAAAATTCTACAAGTGGAAGTTATAAACCTGTGAGCATGCACACTGAGCAAGCAGTCACCTGACTTTATTAATGCTCTACTTCAGCCTGCTAGAAATAGACTTTGGATCCATTTGTAGTAACGGTGCTAGAAATATCAGTTATTGTAGTGATTTGGTTCTTATAGATCTTCAACATCATCAACCTAGGAGTCAACCACTCTGCGCCGACAACGTCTACAGCGACACCTACATCCTCAACATTTGCAATGACGCCAGCGTCATATTGGGCACACGCCATGGCTAGTGAGCTTTAGTCGCGCCACTTGGAACTTCACCACCACGGAGCTCCAATTCTGTCGCAACGGACACATGTACGCCTACGTCCCCTATCGTCAACTCCACAAGACAACCACGGTGCTTGCCCTCCCAGCGCAGCCACCACGGTACGTATCAAAGGAACGCCGCGTATCTCTACATTAGAAAACAAACATGGAACACAGAGCCCGCTTACCCAACGCCCTCAACCACTTCTTCGACTCCGGCAACATCATCTTCGACATTCTCGAGCAAGCCACCATGGAGCAGCCAAAGCTTTGCACCATAGACATGGCAATCGAAGGAGGGAGTGAAGGACAAGCAGGACAGACCTGGTCTCTCGACAACAGTGTTTTTTTAATCTAGTTTTTTAATAAATTTATTTGGAGACAAAAATGTTGCATGTATTTTCTATAAATCAAGTTAAATTTGTGGCACGCACACCAACGACGACGAATAAAAAGGGAGTAGAAGGAATCTACACGGCACCAACTCCGAAGCACTTGCTCAGAGGTCGGAGCCCGCAATGCTCCATCACAGCGGCAACAGTGACCTTTGTTGACGATTTCAAACGACTACTCGCCCGCATCAACGACGTAGATATCAACATCCTGTCGATGTTAGGGGCTCAACAACTCTCCCTAGCTAAATTTGACACAGGCACCTTCCTCTTCGGCTCTACAGTCGACTTCATCACATTCCCGTCAACTCAGCTAACCAGCAGAAGAAGCCACCTGGGCCATCGCCTGTGGGCTGGCTCAGCCCATGGCCACCCGGGCCACAACACATGCATGGCATGCATACATTATTTTAATCTTTGTTAGAACCAGAATTGCAAAGTTAAGCCCTGTTCGATACAGGATAAGATAGCTGTTACTCGAGCTCAAGAGCAGTAAGGTAGAATAGATTCTGTATATCAATCTTACAGAATCAGTGAAAAAATCTGAACCATGTAAAAAGTAGACAAAGATCAAAATCAACAAAGAGAACTCACCAGTAGTTACTATCATGGTTTGAATCATCTGTAGCTCCCATGTAGCAAACAATTCCATATTCCACTGTGCAAATCCCTGAAGGTTCACAAACATTTCTGGACGAGGAACTGGAACACTTTAATTTTGTTAAGCATTGTTTTCATTTTGATTTAGTTTATTTAATTAATGTTGTGGTAAAAAAGAAGGTGAAACTGTGGAAACTTTTTTGGTGCGCTTTACTAACTATTGCTGTTCAGATAAAAACAAACAACAATATCAACTTGATTTTTCAACTGTCTACACATCAGGAGAATAGTTTCCCCTCCCTTCCCTAACCGTGCTCCTGAGCTTGGATCAACCGCCACTGATCCAATCACAAACCTATTGGCCTCCCATATTTAGCTGCACAACAGAAGTGCATGCTTCAGGAATGCACCCAACAAAAATCATTTGAGAGTCCATAACTGAGAAAAATCCTGTCCTTAGTCGAGGTTGCGGAGCCAACAGCTTTTCATCACCTGGATGATAAAAAGTAGCAACGAATCAAAATCGAGAAGCAGACAATTCATTTTCAAATACTCAGGCAAGAAGCTTAGCATGATTGCAGTGACTTTCATTGATAGATTGGGTTATTTAAAAACCGAACATCTGATCAAAAGCTGGAAAAATGTAAAAACCTGAAGCCCTAACGCAACCAATATATGTTTGGTTGCAGCATGAAATTTATTGAGAGATCAAGTGCTATTAACTTATGAGGTTAATCAGGAAACAGAATGATACAATGACATACTGGTGCCTTACAACGAGAAATAGTAACTATGCAGCAATGAGCAAGAATTGACCTCAGATATCATACAACCTTACACCGGGAAAACAACTACAATAACCAGGCACAACTTCAAGGGTCAGCCGGATCTATAGAAGGAACCTAGCCATCTCAAGGGTCAGACGGTGTAACGGTTAGTAAATTTCCGCTCTTTCTTCAATGCAAGCTGCTTGGAGCACACAATCAGAAGCAACAATTATTCGGTCAACAGACAAATACAACCTTCATGATCAATTTGTACCTCTTATGAATCTTTGACATTTGAAAAAAAAAAAAAGCAGCAGTAGACCAGAAATATTACTGTCTTTGTGTTCCAAATTGTATGGGATTCTGGTATTTACATAAGTTTTACTATATATCAAGAAAGTCGGAATGGCTTATAATATTCAACAAAAAGAGTACTAGATTGGAAAACAATGAAAAGATAAAAACATTGGATATATTATTAGTTACACATAATATAACAAAAACAATTGGAGCCTCCAAAGGTATGAATATGATACACAACCGGCACTAAAAGAAAACAGATGTCAATCCTTATTCCACAGCTCCACTCTGATTGTCCATTGTCCTTCCTAATAAAGGCGTCGGAGGTCGTAACCGGATCTGCCCCTGGAGGTATCCATATCCATTGGGTATTTGTTGATACAACTAGCCCACGCCTTGTCCACCTCACTTGCTGGTTGGATGCACTCCCAAATGGCGCTGTTGCAGTCGAACCCAGCTCCAAAGCCAACCATCCACACCCGGTCGTCCTTGTGCATTCGACCCTTAGCCTCGATGTACGCTAGCTCATACCACACTGCACTGCTGGACGTATTTCCGAACCGATGAAGCGTCATACGCGACGGCTCCATCTGCAGGTCTGACAAGCCAAGGCCGTGTTGAACCTTGTCAATCAATGGTCGTCCCCCAGGCTGGATACAGAAGTGCTCGAATGCTGTCCCTATGTGTGGCTTGTATTGCTTCACCCAGCCGCTGAAATACTTGCTAATGATGGAAGACAGCGCGTAGAGAAGTTTTCCTGAAAGTGGGAGAACTAGATGGCCAATGGCAGTGAAGTTAGTCTTCAATGCATTACCAGCGACAGTCAAGAGGTTTTGGGATATGTTTATCCCTAGTATACCATCACCATCTTCTTTCTGGAAGACGGATTGATACGAACTGTCATCAGCACATGTCGTTGTCCGGACTAAGTTTGCTAGCCGAAACCGCGCCATGTGCTTTGACGTGGATAACAGCACAGCTGCGCCACCAACACGGAAGACGATGTTGGAAACTTGCATGCCGCGATCCTTCCCCTTGTAGAAGTTTTGTGTAATGATCTCTGCAGATACAACCAGGGCGTGAGCTGTAGTACCTTGTGCTGCTGCTCGAGCTCCAAGGAGGTCTTTTGCGAGACCCACCGAGATCAACCCAGCACTGCAACCCATCCCGGATAAGTTCACACTGTGGATGTCACTTCGGAGCTTGTATCTGTTGATGATCATGTCACTTAGAGATGGAACAGGCGAATAGATACTGCAGTTGATAACTAGTATATCAATGGCGTTGGGGCCAATGCCCGTTTTGGACAATAGGTCATCAATTACAGCAAAGATGACCAGCTCTGCGTCGGCACGGGCTTCATGAAAAGTGGAAGAGTGTGGAATGTTTAGAAGTGACTGAGGAAGGCACGACTCTTCGCCGATGCCACTTCTACTCTGCAGTAAGCATTCAAAGAGCTGTATGCTGGAATCGTCAAAGAATCCCAGGTGTTTACAGTGCTCTATGAAACTTGACTTGGGGACTCTGCATGTTGAGCTTGGAAGAAAGCAGGCATAGTCTATGAGGTATATGCTATGGGGGCGATTCTTCAGATATATGATGGCCACACCAGCAAAAAGGAGACATGCCAGCAGGAATAGGACAGATTCAGTGTTTGAAATATTGAGGATGGTGTTGGACGGCCATGGTGATGATAATAACGGCAACGAAGATGTGTTCATGGGGCTTTCAGCGACGGTGTCACGGTATGGAATATGTATAGTCTGTATTTGTGGTAGTGAATATGGGAAGAGATCAGCAAGCGATCGCAAGAGCAGATTTGGGAACCTTGGCTAAGAGGGAGGAGATTTTAAAGGCGAGGTTGCTGCAACTTACCTTCACTTTATCTTATTTTATTTGTATCTCCATCGGTGTCTCCTCCCACTGGACCATCCATGCGCACCCTCTGATTGAAAAATGGAGATGGATCTTAGCTAACGGTGTCCATCTCCATCTCATGTACTCACTTTTATTCTCGTTTAGGCCTTCCACAATGTACTAATGATGCCACAAAGATTTCAGACTCCATAAATAGGCATCGATCTACAAGTGCTACAGTGTACAAACAGAATTGGCATCGAAGGCATCTTCCGTTGGGGTCCACAAGAAAAAATAAAAAACTTGCTGTGAGAGCCCAGAAATCCCTGCTCCCTCTCTCCATGTCTGCTGCTACAGTAAAATAACGTTGCTTAATATCTAGCCATTGGTGCCTGTAGTTTCATCGCTCCCAGTATTTGAGGCACCACTTGAAGATGGCACTACTAGTTGCAGTGTTTGAAGTAATGCTAATTTTTTCTCTCTTCTTCGAGGATCACTCCATGCACACTGTGGAGGGCCTTAGTAAAATACGTGCTAAGCACGTTCTCGAAAAAACTATTAGCTACCGTTCCGGCTACTGGTGGTCGGAGACGGTAGATCTTGGTTGCCGGTCTGGCAATTGGTTCACAGGGCGGTGGCTCGGGCGGTGGAGACAGATGTGCGAGGGCGGACCACATTGCTTGGTGGTAGGAAGCTCAGATGAGTTTGATTTGCAGCAAACTTCCTAGAACCTGATTCTAGTTACATGGATTTTGAATTAGGGGTGCGAGGCCTAGAATTGTTTGTGTTTATATACAGTAAGAAACGAAACGACTTTTCATCTTTCACATCCCCTACAACTGCTCCATTGTTGTTTCTTCTCTTACCACTTCACTAGGCAAATCAGGCATCTCCCGTTGTGAGCACGCAGCGTTGTTCACCATCACAAGCGGGTGGTAGTTGCCTTCAGCAGCGTTGAAGACCATTTTGGTGTCCAAGCTAAGGCCCTATTTGGTTGGGTTTTGACCATGGCTTTTGCCTTCAAAAGCCAAAAGCTCAACCAAAAAGCTCAAAATAACAGACAAAGAAAAGTAACCATCCAGTGGTGGCAATACCTATACTAGATTTTTATGCCATGTACTCGTGAACAGTTTGGCTCAAGTGCACAAGACATGCATGCTAGTAACTGCATCTACATAGCAGCCAAAGGGTATACAAACTCGATCAACAAAGGTACAATATATGAGGAATTTATTTGTTCCAAAGATATGAAAGTAATTTATTTATTCTTTCTGTTGCCCTGCAAACTTTGAAATTTCTTGAAAACGCACTGATTCTTTATATGACACTACTTCATGTGACTTTGGTTGCCTCTACAACACTGCCTATTTACGTTTGATTTGGCCATTTAAAATACATTCACATTAGATTAATGTGGTTAAAATTTGCAAGTAATTTCGTTTCACTAATATTCATTATTTAATCAATACAATTCATCCACATTATAGAACTATAGTTAAAGTTTCCAAAAAAATGTATTGCTGGTGGCATTATTTATGCAATAAAATTCATCCTCATTAAATTCATAAGGGAGCACAGCAGCACGGCAACGCGTGCGAAATTCAATTCAATGGGGAAGCAGGACTTCTGGTGCACGTACAGCAGCATGCATGGGAGAGATCCAGCACCAACGAATGGCCTGGAGCACGGCGGTGTGGGCGAAGAGATCCAATGCAGCTGGCATCATGATGAAGAAGTTCGCTGGCCGCTGGCGGATGAAGTCATGAAGAAGCGCCTGGCGGTGCAGTGTCTGCATGGCATGGCGGATAGTATTGTCTTTATTATTACGATGATGTCATATCATTTATAGATGGCTAAACAGACAGCATATACAATGGATTGCTTATATGGTTGTCTGTTACTTTATAATGTCTGTATATAGCCACGATCAAGTGTAAATATATATGGTTCATCTATACCATTGTGTTGCTTGTCAATATTAATATAGGATCATCGTTATAGATTATTTCAATCTTTGTTAGAATCAGAATTGCAAAGTTAAGCCCTGTTCGATACAGGATAAGATAGATGTTACTCGAGCTCAAGAGCAGCAAGGTAGAATAGATTCTGTATATCAATCTTACAGAATCAGTGAACAAATCTGAACCATGAAAAAAGTAGGCAAAGATCAAAATCAACAAAGAGAACTCACCAGTAGTTACTATCATGGTTTTAATTATCTGTAGCTCCCATGTAGCAAACAATTCCATATTCCAGCTCTGCAAATCCTGAAGGTTCGCAAACATTTCTGGACGAGGAACTGGAACACTTTAAGCATAGTTTTCATTTTGATTTAGTTTATTTAATGTTGTGGTAAAAAGAAGGTGAAACTGTGGAAACTTTTGTGGTGCACTTTACTAACTATTGCTGTTCACATGAAAACAAACAACAATATCAACTTGATTTATCAACTGTAATCAGGAGAATAGTTACCTCTCCCTTCCCTAACGGTGCTCCAAAACTTGGATCAACCGCCACTGATTCAATCACAATCAAACGCACCTTAAGGCTTTCATCTAAACCTATTGGCCTCCCATATTTAGCTGCACAACAGAAGTGCATGCTTCAGGAATGCACCCAACAAAAATCATTTGAGAGTCCATAACTGAAAAAATCCTGTCCTTAGCCGAGGTTGCGGAGCCAACAGCTTTTCATCACCTGGATGACAAAAAGTAGCAACGAATCAAAATCGAGAAGCAGACAATTCATTTCAAATACTCAGGCAAGAAGTTTAGTATGATTGCAGTGACTTTCATTGATTGATTGGGTTAACCGAATATCAAAAGCTGGAAAAATGTACAGAAAACCTGAATCCCTAACACAACCAATATATGCTTTGGTTGCAGCACGAAATTTATTGAGAGATCAAGTGCTATTAACTTATGAGGTTAATCAGGAAACAGAATGATACAATGACATACTGGTTCCTTACAACGAGAAATAGTAACTATGCAGCAATGAGCAAGAATTGACCTCATATATCATACAACCTTACACCGGGAAAACAACTACAATAACCAGGCACAACTTCAAGGGTCAGCCGGATCTATAGAAGAAACCTAGCCATCGCAAGGGTCAGACGGTGTAACGGTTAGAAAATTTCCGCTCTTTCTGCAATGCAAACTGCTTGGAGCACACAATCAGAAGCAACAATTATTCGGTCAACAGACAAATACAACCTGCATGATCGATTTGTACCTTACGAATCTTTCACATTGGAAAAAAAAAAGCAGTGTTGTCACTTGTGATTCTCATTCATTAGGTCTAACCCTAGAAGGGTAGCCATATAATACCATACATAGGCCTCATGGGCCTAGCCACATGGGCCTACTACTCCTACGCCAACACCACCCCCCTCCCCCGCAGTCTGAACTACCATCGCAGCAGAGTTACAGACTGGACATGAAAAGAAGCACACACACATGCCCCCCACAGACTCAACTAGCCACCGGTGATGTTGAGGCTAGAGCGGAACTCGGCGAAGGTCGAGGACGGGAGGCCCTTGATGAAGATGTCGGCGAACTGGGAGGTGGTTGGGACATGGAGGACCCGAACATCGCCGATCGCAACTCGATCACGGACAAAGTGTAGATCGATCTCCACATGCTTGGTCCTCTGGTGCTGAACAGGGTTGGTGGAGAGGTACACCGCACTGACGTTGTCGCAGTAGACCAGCGTGCTCCGGGAGAGAGGGCTATGGAGCTCGGCGAGGAGCTGCCGGAGCCAGGAAGCCTCAGCCACGCCGTTAGCGACAGCGCGGTACTCCGCCTCGGCACTGGAGCGGGAGACAACCGGCTGACGCTTGGACGACCAGGACACCAGGTTGCTGCCCAGAGAGACGGCGTAGCCGGAGGTGGAGCGCCGAGTGTCCGGACACCCGGCCCAGTCGGCGTCAGTGTAGACGACCAGCTCGGTGGAGGGAGACCGGTGAAGAAGCAACCCGTAGTCGACGGTGCCGCAGAGGTAGCGAAGGAGGCGCTTGAGAGCAGTCAGGTGGGGCTCTCG
>JAKNSH010351622.1:0-13873 GCA_027790015.1 Cymbopogon flexuosus
ACGATGCAGTTCTTCACGTTCTGCATCTGCACGCCGGCGAACTCCACCGCCGACACGGCGCCGGTGCCGCCCTGCCAGGTCTTGATCCGGACACCGTTGTCGGAGTCGAGGATCCGCGCGTTCCGGACCGTGATGTTGGACACGCAGGCGCGCGTGTTGTGCACGCCCAGGCTGCCGATGCTGCGAGGACGCCATCACGAGGACACATTAGAAACAGCACCGCCATAAGGTGCACGCTGACAAGTTATACCTTATGCCATGGCCGTGGCCGCATGTTATGTTCTCGATGTGGACGTCGGAGCAGCCGGCGCCGATAGAGACACAGTCGTCGCCTGCAGTCAAAGATCGAGCTGAGGCTGAGAGGCCGATGAAACGAAACTTGCCGATGTGTCCGGCGCCAGAGCGTCGTACCGTTGTAGATCCTGGAGTTGAGGATCTGGACAGACGTGGGGTTCTCGACGTGGACGCCGTCCGTGTTGGGGCTGGACGCCGGCGAGCTGACGAAGAGGCCGTCGACGCGCACCCGCTGGCAGTCGTCGAACTTGAGGTGGAACTGTGGACTGTTCTCGATTCGCAGGCCGCGCACCGCCACGTCGTTGCTCAAGAAGAATCGCACCAGCTGCAGATACCCACGAACAGAGTGAGGCCAAGGACATGGACAAAGAGCAGAGTGAAATCCATGTGGGTCGGCGAGCGAGCTTACTGCAGGGCTGTCGCATGGCCCCGGCAGCGTCGATCCGTTGGGGCCCTGAACCGCGAACGTAGACACCAACGTCACACATGGATGTTTGGTCGGTAAACCGTAAACGCCATGACAAGGCAAGAGAGAAACGAGCAGCCACGCGTATACGTACCCGGTGAGGCTTGCACGGGAGGTCCCACCACTCCTCGCCGTTGCCTTCGATGGTGCCTTCCCCCGCCAGCGTCATGCCGTCGGCCTTGTAGAAGACGATCCACTGTTTCCGGCTGTCGGACGCCGGCCAGCTCGCCGGCCCGTCCGGCGGCATCAGCACGCCGTCGATCTGCCGCGACGCGGTTCAGTCACGGCAGTGTGAAAATTGTGCCTTGCCGCTTTGGCTTGGGTCAATGATTTCGAAGAGGCAGCTAAACTTACTTGGAAGGTCAGAGCGGACTTGCACGGCCCGGCGAAGATGGTGGAGCTGATGGTGAACACGCCGTCCGACGGCACCAGGAGCGTGGCCGTGGTGGAGTTGGACGAGCACGCCGCCTTCCACGCCGCGCGGAACGCGCGCGTGTCGTTGCCTGAGGCGTTGCCCGACGCCCCGAACGCCCTCACGTCGAACACGTTGCCCAAGGCTGATGAGCCGTTCGTGGCCGCCGGTGAGAGCGGCGGGGGCGGCGGCGGAATTGGCTTTGACGCAGCGGCAGGAGGGTGCGCCGGTGGCTCCGCTGACACCGTAGGAGCTAGTGGTGGATTTGCCGTGGAACACCGCGGTGGCTGGGCAGGCGTCGGCAATGGCGCCGGGGCGAGTCGCGGTGGCTTGACCGGCGAAGCCACGGGTGGATGTGGCTTGGCGTGGGAGAAAGAGAAGCCCGGTGGCCTGGCAGGCGCTGTCTTTGGCGGCGCGGCCGGTGGGCGCGGCGATGGACTTGCTGGGGAGACCTTCGGTGGATACGCTGGCGATCGCATTGTTGGCGGCTTGGCAGGGGCGAGTCTTGGTGTCTGGGCCTGTGGCGGCTTAGCCAGAGTGCACGGTGGCCGTTTGGCATGAGAAGGTGACCACGAGGGTGGCTTGGAAGGGGAGAACGGCGATGGTGCCGGTGCCCTTTTCGGTGGCTGTGACGGTGGCCTGGCCGCGTACGACGACGGTGGCTTGGCGTGAGAATGAGATGGTGCGATTGCCGGCAACGGCGACGGTGGCTTGGACGGGGACAAGGACGGCGCCTTGGCGGGACGAAATGTGGGCGGCTGAACCGGGTGGTGGAGAGATGGTGGATTCAGAGGAGAATGAGATGGTGCAGTGGCTGGCGCGGGCGACGGCGGAATGGCCAAGGAGAAAGGGGGAGGCTTGGCTGATGAAGTGGGCATCGTACTTGGCGCGCCTGCCGCCGGTGCCTTTAAAGGGCTCGGGCACGGCTTGTCGTGGCAGGGGCATGGCGGCAGCGCGCCGCCAACGTCCGGAGGCAAAGCCGGCGATTCGGCCGAAGAATCGCCATCAAAGTCAGGAGGTGGCGCGACAGGGGGCATTGAGATGTGGCTGTAGTTCTCCGTGTGGTGGTGCCCGTGGTGCCTCCGGTGCTTCCGGTGGTAGTGCCGCGATCTGCTTGCATCAGCAGAGACAAGAAAGCACAGGAGTGACAGGAGCGCCACGGAAACGACCGACGTGAGGAATGCCACCGGACGGCGCAACTGCGGCCGCGTGCTCGTCGCCGGCGGCATTGCATATAAATGGTATTGCAGCGTATATGAGGAGATCGATCGCTCTGCTTGGGTTCTACAATCTCTTGCCTAAGCTATATATATACACGTCATGAGCTGCAATCGCTCGTGTACTAATCGTATATATGGTCTTTTGTGTGTGAGAGTCTAGCTTCATCAGCCAATGATGCAGCCATGCATCATGTGACAACTGACAAGTGAGATACCTGCTCCCATCCGGAGCATAGAGTACACTAGTGCTCTGATTTCCGGTCGACGCTTAAATGTATATATTTTTAGCTGTTTTCATGAATGGATGAGAATCTCTTTCTCTACTATGATGATGACGTGATGTGAAAAGATTGCATTAGGTAGTAGCGATACACCGAACTTGCAATGCGGTAGGAGTTAGAGGAAGATTCAGGGTTCGCTGAAAAGCTGCGTCGGCGTCCTCGCATCGCATACTTTGTGCACCAAATGGATCGCTAGACGCCAGTTTGTGCACCAAATGAAAAAGGACATGCTATATACTATTAGTAGTAACTTTGCCTAAGCCTCGATTAATGGTTAATTTCGTCTGTATAGGAATACCTTATGATTTGTTAACTTGGATTATATGTTTTATGCCACTTCACAGTTCACATGTGCGTGTAACATCTCAACCATCATCAGAGGATTCTTTGACTCGCAGAGACTGTCACGTCAAAACGAAAGGTATATATGATAGTTTTAATCAACTGGCATCGCAATTAGTTTACTGACGCCGATAAATCCAGTGACGTGAACGTACATGTATAATGTATAGATGTCATACGAAACTTCTAGTTCTTCACGAGATGGTGATATGGCGTGGGGAGCGGCAGGATCTGTTAGGAAGAATATAAGAATTTGATATGAAATACTTGAGTTTTCTTTTGGTTTGCGCGCAGATAATTTTTAAGGTAAATTTTCAAACTTAGATCAATATATAAAATAATATTAGCATAAACCGGATTGGACGCAGACGTGTGAGCATTGAGTGAAGTATGATTCGTATCTACTTTCGAAAAAAGTATGATTCGTATCTAACGCGAACTACGTGAATGAGCAGGGATCAACATTCGGTATCGTCGGGTATATGATGACTTTAGAATTTTTTTTACATGTAGAGATTAAGAGATAAAAAGTAGACAAAGACTAAAACAACCTGTATTTATTTTAGAACATATAGAAGGGACTGATATATTTCAGCTAGCTAGTGGACATGTTGTCAACAACTTGCTAGTGGACAAGTCAACAAAAAAAACACTAGCTAGTGTACTGTCTGCGTTCTCTTAAGTCAGTCTCATAGTTTCAAACTTTTATGACATTAAATATGTTGACGTGGCACCGTATTAACGAAGAGAGAGGTGATAAGAGTTTCATAGGAGCAGAGAGAGTTTCGTCCCCATGAAACTCTTAGGGCAGTCCCAATGCAGGACTCTACTATAGAGTCCAATACTATTTATTACTCTTCTATTTATGATATTTTGATGATGTGGCACTAGATTTATTGAAGAGAGATGGAGAAAAAGTAAGACTCCAAGTCTTATTTAGACTCTAAGTCCACAATGTTCGAGGTAATAAATAGGTTTAGACTCTGTCATAGAGTATGCATTGTGAATGCCCTTATGCATTTTTTTAAAAAAAAAAATATGTTAGAAACCGTGTGATGAAATCTTCATTAAGACTGGCCTTATGGGTTTGAAACTTTAATTTTGGAATTATAAAGTCCTGCTGTCAAACTAAATAAAGAGCTTTATATATGGCGCTTTTTTCATTTCAAGAGGAAACGTGTAACAAAAAGTAACAAAAACGACAAGAAAAAAAAAGGTTGTCCCATATATGTAAGGCCGGTGTAAAGCATATGCGCATGCATGCGAGGATCTAGCGCTATGTACCCTTGTGCCGGCCATCAATCTGCCTGCCGGCCTCCCTATTAGCTTGCGGATGCGACACGGGACAGTACACTTCTTGCCTGAAAGCAAGAGAATCATTCACTGGCCATATATCATCCCTGCTGTGTCTGTGACCATACATGCCCATTAATTTTACATTACTTAGGCCTTGTTTAGTTTCTCTAAATTCCCTTCCAAATTTTACTATACAAAAAAAAATTTCCTATTACATCAAAATGTCGGCATATACATGCAGTACTAAATGTAGATGAAATCAAAAACTAATTATACAGTTTGGTTATACTTTGCGAGACGGATATTTTAAATATTTTAAACCTAATTAGTTAAAATTTGGATAATTTTTACTAAATAAAAACAAAATTGTACAAGAATTCTGATACAGTAATTCTGACCAATTCCATAAACTAAACAAGGCCTTAATACTACTTGAGAGTAGTACTGTATATCTAATCATCGGCATGTGAATGTGAATATAGATGGTGATGAGGGAGGTCGTCGTCACCCGTGAACCCCAGTCGCTTGCATCATTATTGTGCGTGGAAGAATTTTGTTGATCGCGTTTGCAACTCCATCTTTATTTGCTACTCCCTCCATCCTAATTAATTAAGATGCAATTTAGATTTAGTCAAAGCCAATATCTTAATTTGGATTAAATTTATAGAAACATATCATCAACATTTGTGATACTATGAAAATATTTCAGGATGAATCTAATGATATGTATATTTACTATGATAAATATTGATATTTAATTTTTATATGAATTAAGTAGTTAAACTTAAGAGAGTTTGATTTACCGCTGTGTTAAAGTTGTATTCTTTTGGAGATAGAGGTACCTTATTTTATGTTGAGTCCAGATATCAGTACCTTTCAAAGATGATCAAATTCTAATTTTTTAATTAGTTTTTGTGGCTCCTCCAACAATAACTTTATTTTTCATCCATCGTTCTATCAAAAAAACATGGTATCCCCTTATTCATCACAAGTTCACAACTCCCTGACTCACAACAAAGGAAATAGCATAAGAGCACAAGGCATCAACACGATCGAATGTATAGTTGGACGAATTTAATGAAGAGGTCGTCGGTATAAGGCCTTGACCGTATGTTGATTAGGGCAGGTTTCAGTGGTAGCCTGGGTGGCATCTTGCCTCTCATACAACGGTCCTGGTTGTCAGACAATCAAAATCAACAGCTTGGCAAGCAGAGTTGCTTCAACGCAAAACCAAACATGTTCTTAATCCCTACATTGGATTTTTTGTGGCAACTTGCCAAGCACATAATTTAGATGCTAAGTAATTCAGAAAACAATAATAATCCCTACCTTGTGACGCCATAAATCCAGATTTTGATTTTCAAATTTTAATCTTATTAGTTACTACGTATTTTTATTTATCCTCATGTTGAGATGAATGTCTTGTTATTTTTAAATGTTTTTTATTAAATCTCCTTTTATATTTTCGTTGGTAATGAATTATTAAGGAAATATTTTTCATGAGTATTGAAACATAGCATATATATGGTTATTATTGTTCATGCATGAATGTGCACTTTATCTGCACGATGGCATAACATTGATATGTATGCAAGCTAATAAATGAGTTGAACATTCTTGATATCTCCAACATGTGGAGAGCACTATATATATGACTAACCTCTCCTTTGACCAAAGAAAATGTAAAATTGGATATGCATTGAGCAAACATATACCTTATTAGATGTGGTTAATACATATAGAATATATTTGTGAGCTTAAGGACATACTCCCTTCATTCCAGAATAAAGTCGTTGTAGGATTCAAAAATTTGTACCCACTAGCTTTTAGCCGGTCAGTGCATGCGCAACAGCCTAGCATCGTACAACAGCCTCTAGCCTGGCACCCCACTCACTCTCTATCCGCTCATCACCTACTCTCTCAACACGTCCATTCACAGCAGCAGCATTTTGACAGAGGGAGTAGGGGCAACAAGGTCATTCGTTGGCTTCCTTGGTACATCCGCCAACTACTAGAACGACAAGTAATCTGGGATAGAGGGAGTAGACAAGAAAACAAATGAGCTTAATAAGTTCATGTTTCTACCACTATTGCTTCTATGGTTGCATGTTTCTAGTGGTAGCATATGAATTGTTCATGAGCATTTGAACCCAAATGTTTGAAAAGTCAATGAGCTATACAAGTGACAAACTCAACCTCAATAATATAACTCTCATGACGACATGTGAAAGCCTGAAGATGGTTCTAGTCAAGTTTGAAGCTTATGCAAATCAACTAGTTCAAGCCAATGAGAATGAAGCTCATATAAACAATCAAAGAAGATTTGAAGTGATCCTCAATTTTAAGTGATCGTCTCCATCAAAAGTCCAGTGTCTACCATAAGATTTCAAACATATATATCTAAAGTGGTATCACCATTTGTGGTAATTGATGACAAAAGGGGAGAGAATAGAACAAAGATATCATAGCAAGATTGGAGAATCGAAGGGGATAAAATTTGAAGAAGTGCACAAGTAGAGGAGAAATCTGATGAGCTATTGTTGGTGCATTTAAGATGCACGTAACATGTACTTGCTTGCATTTACTCCTACATATTAGTATTTCTAGTAGTATCTTACTTTTAAGTGGTGGCTGCTACACATAGATGTGAATGATGAATTGATCCTAGTTTTCAGTTAGTATCTAGAGTTTGTTGTTGTACTCTGTCAAGTGACAACTAGAAACTTATTTTTAATGTAGATCTCGTCGGGTTTCTAGTGTTTGTGCTTGTATAGCTAAGTAGTTAAACATGATGCTAAAAATGGAGTTTCCAAGTGGTAATCACGCTACCAATTAAGGTTTAATTCTATCTCAAAACACTTTAACATCACTTAGTAATTAGTAGCGCCAACTCTCCCACAACTCAAATATAGTATATATACATGCAAGCTTGGAACCAAACCTGGGCAATTAACACTACCTTTAGGATTTGTGAAACTTGTCCATTTCCTTTCCAAGTGGTCTCATGCTTGGACAAGGAACACAAATCTAAACCAAGTTAGTGATTAAACTTTGTGTGAAGTGCTCGCTTGGAATTTCAGTTGTTTATATATCTTTGCAAGGTTGTCATCAATTATAGAAAAGAAAAGATTGAAAGTCCTAGTTTGATTTTGATAAAAAGGTTGTTCTATACATTTGCGATGGCTCTAACGACCCTTTATTGTCCACTCTAGCATGTTGTTGGCAAAATAAAACATCAACATATCGGCCATTGAGAATATGCCTTTTGTGTGCCACTCCAATTTAAGTGTTATTTTGGTTTAAATGGTCTCACAAATTGTTGATAAAGGCATATAATTAATCAATGTAGTAAAAGTATCACATACAAATTGACGACCGTGTCAAAATGTCGTTGACTTATAAATCGAGTCAACTCAAACCGATATCTATATTTAGAATTTTTCTCTAAAAAAATTTATAATATTTTAGATTTAGAATAGAAAAAAGGACATTTATTTGGATGAAACAAAAGAAGGAGAGGACTTTGGTGGTCTACTCGACCGACCCTCGAGAAAGTCGAGATAGAGACAACGGGCACCGGCCTTCCGCCGCTCCGCGGTCGCTGCGATGAGGAAATGCTCCGGCGTGCTCTGCATCTTCACACTCGCCGTCGTGCTCTTCCTCCTCTCGCCGTCGCCCTCCCCCACTCCACCCCCCATCACCGCACCCAATGGCGCGATCGCCGACCTCCTCCCCTCCCTCCCTGGCCTTTCTGACCTCTACTCTCCCGCTCCCAACTCCACTGCCCAGCTCTCCTGGGCCCTCCTCCGCCCGCTGCTCCGCCGCTCCGACGCGCTCCCAGGAACAGCTGCAGGCGTCCTCGAGGCAGCCGAAGCCTGGCGGAACCTCACCCTGGCTGTCGCCGCGGCCGCGGCAAGCGAGGAGGAGGGGCGTCCCCAAGGACCCCGCTGCTCGTCGTCCGTGGGAGGGGATCTGCGCGCGGGGCGTGCCAGACTCCCCTGCGGGCTCGCGGAGGGCGCGGCAGTGACGGTGGTCGGGGTTCCCAGGGAGCGGGCGGCCAAGTTCTCGGTGGAGATGCTGGGCGCGAGCGGCCAGGTTGTGCTGCACGTCAATGTGAGCCTGGGAGCCGCGGGGATGGTGGTGGAGCAGAATTGCTGGACGCCAGAGGAGGGGTGGGGGGAGTGGGAGCGGTGCCCGCCTGTTGGTGATGTCGGCAGCAGCAATAGCAGCTTGCAGCGAAGGTAACTGTCTTGCTTAACTTTGAGCTGCATGTCTGGTGGGAGGATTGCAAATATACAAGTTCGTTTTATCTAGGATAAGTCTTCTTAACTTGCTTGTTATGCCTGTACTGCTTGTATGCTTACTAGTAGAATGCAAGGTACTGATGTATCTCAATTTCAGCTTAGCGACTGTAGCATGCTTGATGTGAAAGAATATGCAAAGTAGTATTTGCACAAGAAGGAAAGTAGCCATAATTGTCTCAGAAGCAGTAGTTTCGTCATTTCCTGATCGACTCTTTGATTCCTATCGCTATGTTATGGTTAGTACTTGGTTCAGGATTTAGATGGTTTGCTTCAGGGTTTAAGGGTCTGCATAGCTTAAATGCCTCATGAAAGTAAACTAAAAAAACTCGGGTGCATTTGAACACTGATTTGTACACCCTTAGATTTTGGATCTCCTAGATACATAACTCTTTTGCTATGCACTTAGTTATACACTATGTCTGGACGTCTTATAATTTGGAATGGAGGGCATATGTCAGATATGTAAATTGCATCCCATGAGATGCTTCCTTTCCTACCATCAACCTGTAGTCAAATAGATGCAGAGAGTATACTGAGTGTGGGGATGTTTCCTTTGTGGAGCCAGCTAAGATTGGCAGTGGCTCATGGATTTATTTTTGAATTAGGAATGTTTTTGGTGTGAATGAGATACTTATATTGAAAATCATTTGATGAATGAAAACTTACTCAAGGCACATCTGCTAGTGATTAAACTTTAAACGTCAACTACACAAGCTCATAATGTGGACTTATTTGTTGATATCATCCTCCATTGTAGATCACTATAGTAATGCTTTGTAGACCAAGAAAAAGTATAGATTCTCCGTGTGCTAGGTCCATTGCAAGCATTTGTTATCCCATGGCAAGGTAATCATGATTAGCTCCTAATGACAGTCGACTAACATGGTGGGTTGTTAACTGTTATAGAGGTCTACTGTAGTCCTAGGGGAGCGTTGCAAAACTGGACATGAAGTGGTCAATTGCAAATTTCGGTGTTTCTTCATTATTGGTGTATTTATAAAAAAATAGCATTCATGAAGAATTTATACTTTTATTGGGATTTAATGGTGCTTATTACTCCCTCCGTTCCAAATTTTAAGTCATTCCAAGAATCTTGGAGAGTCAAAGTTTTTTAAGTTTGACCAAAACTTCAGACAAAACTATAATGATTTGTGATATCAAATATGTACGCGATGAAAACACAAGTAATGAAGAATCTAATGGTACTTAGTTAGCATAAAAAATGTTATTATCCTATTATATAAATTTGGTCAAACTCGAAAAGCTTTGACTCTCCAAGATTCTTGGAATGACTTACAATTTGAAACGTAGTATTTTTATATAAATGAGTTCCTTCAGAAATATTTGCAATTCAACTTGGATTGGATGTGTTAATTCCCCCTTTCGTCTTCTTAATGAAATGACACGCAGCTCTCCTGCGTCGTTCGAGAAAAAAAAAAAACTTGGATGTGTTAATTATAGTCCTATTGATGCCAACTACTGGTTCAGTATCTTACCATTTACAATAGGTTCTCCATTTTTCAGTAATTGATCATATGCTTTTGTTCTAGTATCCTTTATCATGTTATTCAGTATCTTACCATTGACAATTAAATATTTGTTTATAGGATTTTAGTTCTTAAACACTTCCTGTGTTACTTATAGCCTCTGCTCGTACTGATAGAAGACATTCTATCTTCTGAGTTTGACCAGTCCGGTTGATGGCCTTGTTCATTGCAATGAGAAAGTGGGTGAGAGGATTGTCCAGGAGAATAACAATACTGTGGTAAATGTTACTGGGAACCAACCTGAAGATTTGCAGAGTCCAAAAGGACATGGTCAGTTAAGTGGCAGTTTCTCAATTGTTGAAGGAGAGCCTTTTACAGTAATACTGTGGGCTGGTGTAGAGGGGTTCCATATGACAGTAAATGGGCGGCATGAGACATCATTTTCCTATAGAGAGGTGAACTTTTGCAAAACAATAAGACTGCATACTTCACTTGTGAATAATTGAGTATTACATAATTGTGAAAGCTATTAGGTTTTTTATAGAGGTCGGAGCCATGTTTGGTAGCAGAAGTCAAGGTTTCTGGTGATTTGGAGCTCTTGTCATTCCTGGCTAATGGGCTACCAGTTTCAGAAGATATAGACATGGCTAGCGTTGCGGTTTTGAAGGCCCCTCCTCTGCCAAAGAAGCGAACTTTTCTTCTGGTTGGTGTTTTCTCTACTGGAAACAACTTCAAGCGGCGGATGGCTTTGAGGCGAACATGGATGCAATATGAGGCTGTTCGCTCAGGCGATGTAGTTGTTCGGTTTTTCACTGGTCTTGTAAGTTCACTTTATTTGCCTCAAGTACATTACAATGTTTCTTTTCTGTCTTTTGAACCAGTTTCTTTTTGGTTGAGACACCGTTCTGGATTAGTAAAGAACCACTTGCATATTCATCTTCATAGCCAAATTATTTCCCATTTTCCAACTAGCTTCAGCATGCAAGAGCCTAAGCGGCAACTCCTCTGAATAGGGACTGGTTTGGAAGTGAGTCCCATGTTTAGAATGGAAGTAGTAGAGAACATAATGTCACAACCTTTTTTTTTTGCCTATATTTTGCTTGTGGACTAAGGAATGCTTCGCTTGTGCATTTCAAGGCTGTATAAGTAGTTAATAACTGATACTACTTTTGGAAAGGGGTAAAGAAAAGGAGGACGGAGATGGAATAGATTGGAAATCTGTTTTCATCCCTTGCTGCCTCTTACATCTTAAAGTGTTATGTAGCCTTTGCATAAAAAAAATAAAAAAAATTCAAAATTCCTGAAGAGAATTGAATAGTCAATATGATAGCTCTTCTTTCTTCCTTAATTGAATCTGTAAGACTAATTGAATTTGTAAAAATTGGTGCATAAGAGGAAACTTCTAGAAAAAAGAACCCACAGAGGATAAGTTGAAAGAACATATACTATAGCTCCATTTTGCATGTGTCAGGTGTACTACCTCTAATCCAGCTCCAAATTATGGGAGCACATCTGCATGCATTACAAATGCTCTGATGACATGAGTCACACCCATTTTGTATTCTTGAAATGTATACCTTGTCTCCTTGCATATAACTCTGATTGTTGTCTGATTTACTTTCCATATTCAGTTATTCTTGATGTGATATACTGTTGGAATATAAGTGAATTGCCTATCTCTCCCCAAAAGCTTAAGCTGATGCGGAGAGGTAGTACAAGTAACATGATATACATGTGTTAGACTATACATCTCTACACACTCTACTTTTATTCACATCATCTATCTTTATGCCTAAAATGCAGCATAAGAATGAGCAAGTCAATATGGAGTTATGGAGAGAAGCTCAATTATATGGTGATATCCAGTTGATGCCCTTCGTTGACTACTATACTTTGATCACTTTGAAGACCATATCAATTTGCATTTTTGGGGTTTGTTTTCTTTTTCATGGTTTCACCTCATGAAAACTTCTTTAGTTTTTACTCTTTGGAATTTGAACCATCTCACCACTATAAGTGGATAGTGTAGTTAAACATTTTGAAAAAAAAAAAAAAGAATGAAAAGGTTGAGACAGGGTGTACAAGCTATTGCTGCCTTGCTACTTGATCAACAGAAAAAAAACTTTGAATTTAGTTAAACATTTTCCAACTAGCTTCAGCATGGTGTTGTATTGATTTAGCACCTATTCAAAACTCCCTATACCAGGAGAACTAAAATAAACGTTGGCATTTAGCACCTTTCTAAATTCCATATATCAGCAGAATTAGGATAAATATATGCAAATCCTATTAAAAAATTATCATAGCCTTGTTTGTGTCTATTGCTTTTTTGCAGACAAAAATTGTTCCTGCAAAGTACATCATGAAAACAGATGACGATGCTTTTGTTAGGATTGATGAAGTGATCTCGAGCCTGAATAAGAGTAATTCCGATGGCCTTCTTTATGGCCTTATTTCTTTCCAGTCTTCTCCCCACAGAGATAAGGGTAGCAAATGGTTTATCAGTCGGAAGGTATTGCCTACTCCATTTATCCCTCGAGATTTTGTTTGTTTCAATTGCTTTTCTTACCCATGAGAAATACAGGAATGGCCTTTTGACATGTACCCGCCATGGGCTCATGGTCCTGGATACATAATCTCACGTGACATCGCTAAGTTTGTAGTGCAAGGCCACCAGGAACTGACTCTTCAGGTAGGAAATGAACCAGCAACATATTCACAGGTTTCTCATAGTGTTATTTGTTAAGCATTCATACAACTCTGGATTGATCTTGTTGCTGTCTCAGCTATTCAAACTTGAAGACGTGGCAATGGGGATTTGGATCCAACAGTACAAGAACAGTGGGCAGCAAGTAAACATTGTGACTGATGACCGGTTCTACAATGAAGGATGTGATGCTGACTACGTCCTTGCCCACTACCAGACCCCGAGGCTTATGATGTGTCTGTGGGAGAAGCTGAAGACAGAATATCAAGCTATATGCTGTGAATAGCATCCAAATTGCAAGTAGGAGGTGATAGAGGAATGGATAGGTTAGCCTTCGTTTTGAACAAACATTGGCTGAGATTTCGACGCTGAGTGGAAAATTGTTGGGACCATGCACAAAAAGCCTGTAACAATGGGTTATCACTTTTGTGTTGTTGGTTCATGTTCTTGGGGGTTTTTTTTTTTTTGCTGGAAAATTTTAAGCCATGTACTTAGATGGATGTTGTGAAGAGTGTTGTAGGACATATATTTGAGAGAGTTTCCACAATGCTGTTGATCTTGCTGAAGACTCGGAATTAATAGCCAATCTGACGTGCGTAGCAAATGGCATTTTTTTGTTGAGTATAATTATGTTAGTAATGTAGGGACCCATAAGCATTATTTTTCATCGAGCTTTTTATCTCTGCAAAATTTATGGATGTAAACCCAACCAAAATACTTTAGACATGATTGAAGCTTTTGGATTCGGATGGTTGTTCCTCTTAATGAAATACGTGTTAAGCACGCTCTAAAAAAAGGCAAAATTTGCTCCTGGACATCCTTCAACCGTGGCTTTTGCCACAAGCCATTAAAAAACTATGGCTTTGCTATAACACACTCTTCAACCATAGATATATGCTGCTGGACACTATAACTCTTATAATAATATTTCTCAATCAAACAGGTATCTAAACATAATTTTTGGATAAAAATACCCTTACCCCTTCATATCAATATTACATGAGCATGTCAAGGAATATTTCAGCAACATGGCTGGGCAATATTTCTAGCATAATAACAGATTG
>JAKNSH010351704.1:0-13551 GCA_027790015.1 Cymbopogon flexuosus
TTGTGGAAAAGTTTGAAATCCTTCGTGATTTCACGGACTACCGGGTTTATCGGATGTTAAGTACGGAGAACAATCGTGTTGATGGTTGTTTTCTTTACTTAATTTCCTATAAATTGAGCGGTTCTGTTACAGAAGGCACCATCCACGTTGCATTTCACCCATCCTTGTGGTAGCCTCTCCCACCTCTGCTCAACGGCATCAGTTACCACCGCCGCCATCTTCGCTATGTCGTGCCAGAGCTCAAAGGCGAGGTCCATAGTCCACTGGATTGCTTCCTTTACCGGGATCACCGCTCTCCGTGGTGTCTATCATTATGCTGCGACCACACAGATAATGATCATGGCTTGAGTTTCCCCGGTCACCACTCTGCCACAAATTAGACCATCCGCCCACGTATGTGGGTACAGTTCTGGGAGTCTAACACCTGCTAGGGATTTTGCTTGACTCCAGAAAGCTCGTGCCACTGACATGGTTTTTATCTAAGGCACACCAAAGTAAATAGTCACGCCACTAATTATGCGTGTGAATTTTAAGAATGTAAACTCTTGTTAAATTCACTCTCTAAATCGTCATTTAGAGAGCCATTTGCATGAAAAACGTTTTCTATATCCTTCCACTATGCTACAATTTTTGTATACCTCGTGTGCACTTTAGAGAGTTATTCTTGTTTTCTATATTTAACTAACAAGAAATCCGGAATAAAAGATGACTATATTTGTATAATAACCAAATAAAAAAGTTGTTGAGATGTATCAAAATCTATATTCCTAATAATCAAGAATGATGATGGATATAAGGAGTCTCTTGATTATTTGGATTTATTTTTATTTTTTAATAAAATCTAATTAATATCCTAAATTATTGATTATTGATTATCTCTCTAGTGGCTGACGTAAAGACACATATTTATTAACGTGGTGTCACATTAGCCTAGAATCACTCTTTCGCTTCATTAGAAGAAATCTACCGAAACCCGTTGCCTTACCACTTGGCCACGTCCCATTTAATTTCATTTTAAAAATATTTATTGAGCAAATTAGGACAGTTTTTTTTTTGAGAGGAAGCAAATTAGGACAGTTAAAAACAAGATCAGTTGATGGTTGGGAAGATAAATTGGGCCTGGATGAAGTTTAGGATAGCCATCTAGTTGATGACTTGATCCACGGCCCAATACAACCAGCCTAGCCCAAGCCCGGAAGAAGCAAAAGAAACAGGCGCCGAGGAACATGCCGGCATGGGGAAGACTGGAGACCAAGATGAGCAAAGCGCGGCGATGGGGCGAGCGGGCGACCGACCGAGAGAGCGAACCCTCTTCGCGTCTCTGGAAGCTTCCTTCAACTTGCAGCCGGCGGCGCATCCCGCTCCATTAAAACCCCCTCCAAAACCCAAACCCTAGCCGCCGCCGCCACCACCTACCCTTAACCAGCGACACCCGCCCGCGCCGCAATCCCCTCAATTCACACACTTCACAGCGCCGATGGCCATGCACCGCCCCGCCGCGCTCGCACTCCGCCGCCTCGCCGCGGCAGCGGCGGCTGTGGCTCCGAGTCCCGTACCCCACCTCGCCCCTCTCCGGCCGGTGGTGGCCGCCACCACCACCAACGCCAGATTTCTTCTGCAGCCGACGACCGCGGCGGCCGCAGCTGCTTTGTGCGCCCGGCGCGGTTACGCGGCGCGCGGCGGCGCGGGCCGGAAGGCGGCGAAGGCGGTGAGCGAGGACGAGGAGGATGAGGATGAGTTCGAGGCGATGGGCAGCGACGACGAGTTCGACGGCGACTTCGACGACGAGGATCTCGATCAATTCGAGGACGACTCTGAGGATGAGTCTGAGCACGAAGCCGCGCCTCCCAAGCACGGAAGGCGCTGAGCTGCTGCAGAGCTCGGCTCGCTGCTTGTTGTGTTTGTTTCGTGTGTTTTTCTTTCTTGATTTTGACAGAGAATTCAAACAGAAAAAAAAAAAGGGAACAATAAGATAGAACTCAACGCATCAGTCAGTCAGTATGGGTTGGCATCAATCAGTATGGGTTGTGCTAAACCACTTGTTGTAATCTCCTGTTTTGATTGGGTTAAACACAAAAGTTTTTCTCATTGAAAACTTGTATCGTGTCGAAGAACAGATGTTATAGAGTACTGTATTTCGTGATTGTTGGTTGCAAGTGCCACCAGCATCGTGCTTGCATTGCATCTTCTTCTTCTTTTTTTTAAAAAAAGAAACAAATATATATTAATTAGCAGCAAATTGCTGCTAGGATAGTTACATTGTTCAAGCTTACTTGATATAAAGCTTGTCGGCAAAGGCATGGATACATATGATCAGCATGTAAACATGAAAATTGATTCATCTGTAACTGAGGGTTGCTATGATATTCCTGATAAGCATCCTTAGCCAGAGTGTCAGCAGCAACATTCAAACCTCTATGGATTTTATATAATTTGAATCCCTGTTCTGTAGCATTATTGATGAATTCCTGAGTGTATGGCTTGATCCTCCAGTCTGGTGGGTTAGAGACATCATTCTTGTGCAGGAAGTGAACTAGTTGTTCATTATCTGACAAGAAACTTCCACTGTGAAGACCTAAATGAGCAGCAATATGAGATGCAAGCAAAGTTTTGCTAGGTGCTAGGCAAAATCTAGACGCTGACCCCTAGCCTAGAGACTAGTCGAGCCTAGGCTAGCCTAGGCGATGCTAGGCGTTTTGCCAATTTATATATCAATATATAATATATACATTTATAGCACGGATCATGAATAATTTAGATTAAAAAATTAGGAAGGACCAGTACACATACCTGCAGACTACACAAATCATAGATACAATAAAACAGAGGATTCATAGATTCATCAGATTCAGAGCATACATACAGACTGCTCACAGATCCAGAGCACTCCAAATAAAACAGAGGAGAGGAGGAAAGGAACAGAGGAGTTCATGCAAGGGAAGGAAACAGATGAGAGGGTACGCGGCGGCTTGGGAACTTCACCGGTGGGGAGGACTGCAGGCTCGTCCGCCTGGCACGCGGGAGGAGCGTCGCTGGCGAGAGTTCCCTGCGAAAGCGGAATCGCGGCGAGCCGGCGACGTAGGGAGGTCGAGTGAGCACGAGCAACAGGCACGCGACTTCTTCCCCCCCTTCTCCCATGCGCGCGCCTTATCCTCCTCCCACGCACGCCTTCTTTCCCGCGCGTGCCTTCTTTTCCACCTCGCGCGGGCGCGCGCTCGCCGGCGGACCAAAATTTCATGCGCCCGTGCGTCGCCAGCCCGATTCCGCGCCGCCTAGGGCCCCTCAGCGCGCCGAATCTCTGCGAAGTCGCCGCGCTAGCGCCGCCTGGCTCCGCCTATGCGGTCCGCCCACCTAGAGGGCCGATTCCCCCCTAGTCGAGGCGGGAGGCCATAGACTAGCGATTAGGCGCGCCTAGGCGGACCCTAATCGTCGATTTTCAAAACTTTAGATGCAAGAGCTAGCCGGCTGCTTCAGCCATTAAAACTAAAGAACAATCCTTCAAGATAGCTTTGATGTGGAGCTCCTGAGCATTGTGGTCCTGTAAATTTGAAAACTTGATACCTATAGCTGCTATTCTTAAAGATGTCTGAGGCTGATCTGGAGCAGTGGAGGCATCTACAAAGCAAGTGTAGCCCTGAAGATTAGTTGTGTCATGAATGCAATAATTATGATTGTTAATATGTTGATTGTTGGAGCACTCAATCTCTGAAAGTTCCTGCAAAACATGCTGATGGTTATTGAATTCTGTAGATGAACTCTGATCATTCCTTGCATTCATTGGAGATTCCATTGGTTCCTGGGTTTCTTGTATATCCTGCAATCTTGCATTGGCCGTGTGGAGTTCCTGAGCATCCTGAGTCTCTTGTGGTTGCTGCAATTGCTACAAACCTGTGTCTTGTACGTGAGTAGAGTTTGCAAAAGTATAAGTGGTCATGTGAGCTTCAACAGCATAATGCACCTGAGAAGCACTCCATTGTTTGTTGTTAAACCTATGATCATTTCTAGCCTTCTAAATAAACCAAAGAGTGAAGAGAATTTTTTGCATGTTATTGTCTGAGGTATTGGTGGTGATAATATTAGATAAAGCAAGTTGCACACCATCTTGTTCAGGGGTAAGATTGGCTATGCTAATAGGAGGTTGAAGATTGTTCCATACCTGAGTTGGTAGAGTACATTGGAAGAAAAGATGAAAATCGGTCTATACCTGTCCACATACAGAGCAATGTTTGTCTATATGAGTGGTAAACCTTGATGCCCTCTCCGCTGATGCTAGTGCTCGTCTAATGAGTCTCCAAGTGAAGGTTTTAATCAGAGAGGGAGGCTTTTACTTTTCCATGTACGGCACAGAACCTGATTTGCCTGTGGAAGAATGCTCCTAGTTCCCTGTGGAGGAAGATGAATGACATTATTGCTAGACAAGGTTTTGTATATTTCTTTAGTGGAATGTACTCCTTTGGTTGATGATTTCCATCTGAGAGTGTCCTCAGACTGAGAGGGCACAGGGATGGTTGATGTTATAGCCTGCACAACCTCAAAATCAAAAATTTCATTAAAAAGATCAAGGTTTCAAATAGTAGTGTTGTCTATCCATAAATCAGATATTTTAGAAGGCAGGGGGTTGACAGTGACCAATCTGTTGGTAAATGGTTTGCCAATCTGGAAACCAGGGATCGTGGAGTTCTTTTTTAGCCTGCATAATAGAGGACCAAAACACAGAACGAGTGCCTCCATTTTTAGCTGTCCAAAAAGAATCATTAGGAACATATTTGGATTTAACAACAGCGGTAAGCATAGGATTTTTATTAGTAGCAATATTGCATGCAACATTGATGATAAGGCTTTTATTAATAGTGCCAAGATCTCTAATACCCAGACCCCCATTTTCTTTGCTTTGACATATATCATCCCAAGACCTATAGGCTATAGGAGAGGTAGTGCTTTCCTCTTGAACACCTGTCCACCAAAATCTTTTGATAATAGTATTAATATTAGATATAAAAGATTTAGAGAAAAGAACAGTAGACATATAATAGACAGGAATGGAGGACAGAACAGATTGAATGTAAGCGAGCCTACCTGCATGATTCAATTTGTTGGCACGAACTGTTGTTAATTTTGATTGAAACTTACCATAGATGAAGTTATACGCACTATTCCTGTCTCCATGGCTGAAAATAATGGGGTGATCAAGATGCTTAGTGTGAGGCTGAAGGTCAGGAACTGGGAAAATTTGCTTAATAGCATCTGCGATATGCATAGGGACATTTTTGCTGAAAAGTATTGCCGATTTTTGAAGATTGGGAGTTTGGCCTGATGCTTCACAAAACCTGTTTAGAATGGATTTGATAGTTGAGACTTCCTGCATAGTAGCTTTTCCACAAAGAATAAGGTCATCTGCAAAAAGGAGCGAGTGAATAGGAGGACAGCCAGGTCCTAAAGTGATTCCTGTTAGATTGTTGTTTTGTAATTCTTGTTGAAGAGTAATGGACAACTCGTTAATAGCAATCACAAAGAGATAAGGTGATAAAGGACAACCTTGCCTGATGCCACAACTTGGAATAATATAGTTGGAAGGCTCACCATTTACAAGGACCGAAAAGGTAGCAGTCGAAATACATGCATATATGAGCCTGATGAGATGAAGATGAAGATCCAACCGTATGAGGGCAGCTACAATAAAGTCCAAATTCAATCTATCAAAAGCCTTGGCTAGATCAACCTTAAGAAGGAAGGCTTGCTGCTTCCAATTCTTTAAATGAAAAGAATGAATGATTTTCTGCGTTATAATAACATTAGAGGAAATATGTCTATTTGCAACATAAGTCGCCTGTGCATGATCAATATAACCTGGTAAGTGAGGTTTGAGTCTTTCTGCAATTGATTTAGCAATAATTTTATAAGCAACATTAGAAAGACTAATGGGTCTAAAATCCTAAGGAATAGTAGGCTGAGATTTCTTCAGAATAAGAACTATAAATGTTTGATTAATTTCCGGGATCATAAAAGCTGTATTATAAAACTGAGTTACCAGGTTGTGGATATCTGTAGAGATCCAAGGCCAGACAGCTTTGTAAAAAGCTGCATTTAGACCATCAGGCCCTGGAGAAGCATTACTTCTCATAGCCTTAACTATGTCATGTAGCTCCTGGATGGTTGGCTTGATTAGACTTGTGTGTTCTCTTCCTCTATTTGTGTGTAGATCATTCTGATGTGTATCTTGTTGAGATGGATAATTTGAGTGATCCTGCATTCCTGCGCTACATAAAAAACTAAGAGAGTGATGATTAGCCTGAGCATTGGTATCATTGGATTTAAAAATATTTTGGAAATAAGTGTTAAGAGTGTTAGCAAGTTGATCTTGAGTCACAGATTCTGAGCCATCAGGATTAATCAAATAAGTGATTCTATTTTTAATTTTTCTCTTAGTGATGGCCTGATGAAAATAAGAGGTATTTCTATCACCCAACCAAGCCCAATCTTTTTTAGCTCTTTGGAGATGGAATTGTTCTTCTCTGATAATAAGTTGCTGATGCTTTTGGCTTAGATGCTGTTGAACATCAAAATCTTGCTGGGACGGCGGTTTGAGTTGTTCCTGCATAATGCAATCTTCAATATCCTGTAACTGATCAGATAACTTTGGTTTTCTTTTTCTCCATCGCTTGAGATCATGTGCAAGGTATTTTGTTTTCTGAGGAAAGCTCCTGCTAACCGATTTTTTTCCAGCTTGTTCTAGCAGTTTGATCATAATCCTGCTCAAACAGCCACCAATTCTGAAACCTAAAAGGTTTATTAGTTCTTTGCCTCGAAGAATTGAGTAAGGTAAGGATAGGAGCATGATCACTTCTAATCATAGGCAAATGATACACAATAGAATTAGGATAAACATAACACCATTCATCATTAGCAAAAGATCGATCAAGACGTTCAAAAGTAGCTGGAGTATCACACCGTTTATTGGACCAAGTATAGGCTGGTCCACTATACCCCAAATCAACAAAACCACATTGCTTAACATAATTACAGAAAACATCCATACGATTAAGATCAGGCCTACCTGGACCAGATTTTTCATGAGCATACATGATCTCGTTCATATCTCCGGTACAAAGCATAGGCAAACCACTTCTATTTACAACAAAATTGGTGATTTGGTCCCATATAAGATGGGTGTCACGGTGATGAGGATCACCATAAACACAAACTAAGCCAAATTGCTGATTATCTAAAAGGTTTTTACAAGTAGCTAAGATGAAGTATTTGGAGTAGTCTACTACCGATAAATTGATGTTGTCCTTCCAGAAGAGCCAAAGCCCTCCAGATTGACCCTCAGCTGGAACTGCAAAAGCATCTATAGCATTAAAACGATTGATTAAAGTAGTACGAGTAACATAGGAGGATCTAGTTTCTGAAATGAAACGTACCTGGGCTTTAGTAGAATTCATCAGCCGGGCGAGATGGGTCATCTTGGAATTAGTATGGCTCCCACCCGATCCTTGGCAATTCCATGACAAGGTCGTCATGGCCGTCCTGACGGCTGTGAGGCCGATGCCGTAGCTTGTCGATGAGATGATTGTAGCTCCAAGCACCAGCAGCAGTATGACTAGCAGTATAGAGACCAGGACAACTGCTGTCAAGGAGGAGCACGAGTAGCAGCACCACTGGCAGAGCACAAGCAACAGCAGTAGCGCGGCCACAACACGAGCTCCAGGGCGTCTGGAGAGGACGCACACGACACAGAAACACGAAGGGGGCAACAGGAGTCGTACGCGACGCGGAGCTGGCAGCAACCGCTAGCAGCACGAAGCAGGGGCCGCAAGAGACAAGGAGCAGGAGGAATTGGAGATGGATTGAGGCAGAGTCAAGGATATGATGGATTGGGAGGAAGGGGTGCAGGTGACATCGCCAGGCAGACTCATGCAGCGCCGGTGGAGTCACCCACACAAGCCGAGCACGCAACAACGACGGGGGCGGAGCAGCTGCAAGAGCAAGGGCAGGGGACGCGAGCGAGAGATGGTGGGGCGGAGATGCAGAGGCGCGAGCTGAGGGGCAGGCCGTGAATGTCGCTGGGACAGTGGCGTGAAGAAGAGGATGCGCCGCCGATGGCTGTGACGGCGATGGGGAAAAGAAGGGAACCACAAACTGAGGTGAAGAACAAGAGGAAATCAAGCAGAGGAGATGTAGATCGACGAAGCAATCGACGATTGAGAGCTGGATTGAGTGAAGAAATTAGAAAAATTGGGATGCAGAGGTAATCGGCATCAGCGCCGCCACACCACGAACGGGAACCCTACCTAAGACTGACTTTATGGATCGCTCCCTCCTCTGTGAGGTTCAAGGTGACTGGCAGTAGCGGTAGCAGGTACGATTTGCAGCTTCTTTGTTATGATGTGCGCCCCATACTTTCAAGCAAATTTGTTGAGAATAATTACATGAGTCTTTTTAGTGCTTTTGCTAACACTTTCTGCTGACGAGCCTAAAGCTGAAGGAAGAGGAGCAACCACCGTAACCCACCCGGCATCCGGCAACAGAGCCTGCGAAGGGCTTGCTGGGCTGACCAGTCCAGCCGTTCGGCAGCTCAGCACCAGCCAAACGGACGAATGAAACAACAAAAGCGTCTCCAACAACTGATGAACGGGATGAAGCTTGCTGGTTGTGGCTGGGTGCTGCTAGCAGCTTGTTGGGCCAGCGCCAGCCATCCCATCCACCCCTACCGAACAGGCTGACAGTTCGCGCACGTCGTCCAAGTACTCTTGTAACTGGCCCACAATGGGCTTGAGTCCAAGGCGTAGAGGCAGCTGTTCTACTAGGCCAGCCCAATAAATTTTATACAATAATTTTTATGGAGAATGAAGCCTATGTAGCCTTAAAAAAATGACTCTATGATCCTAGAAAAAAAATTCTTAGGCTCTATGGTCTTATGCCAAAACAAAATTTGTTTGGCTTTATGGTCTTCTATCATGTCTATTAGTGCACTCTGTTAACGTGGCTACTGGATGAGACGCGAGAAAACCAAATTATCCTTTTGCTATTCTTCAAGGAGCGGGCGCTGCCGATGGGGGAGGGCGTGGCGGCGGCCAGGAAGCGTTTTGTGGACCTCCGGTTTCGGATCCACCTCTAGTTCCTCACACCCCTGATCCCAGCGTTGGTGGAGGGGCACCGCCGGTGGTGGCTAAGAGGATTCGAGCTGATGTAGCATGCGTGTTCTTGGTTGCGACCTCCTGGTTCGTGGTAGAGTAGGGGGAGACGGTGAAATTCTACTTCTCTCTCGTTGGTAAGTATCTAGCTTCTTTGACGAGTTGGATCTAAAAGATTCTTTTATGTTTAATTTTCGGTTCTGTGGACTAAATGAGACCTGCAAGAGCTAGCGGCAATGATCGACTTTTAGATGAGTCCGTGCTGGCTGTGGTGAGCATTGCCCATCCTGCAACAGGGCTTATGCACGACAGAAGGCCCAGGAGTAGTGTTCGCGTGCGTTGTCCTAGGTGTAAAGGCTACTGTGCTGCTAGGCCAGCTCTCTAAGCCAGTTGTATTTAAGGAGTGTGCATGGGCAACATAGCTCAATGAAAAACTGGTCCGACTTATTTGTCACGGTAAAATGGTTTTCCCTTACAATAAAACTAGGTGGATACCCCACACGTTGCTGCAGATATTCCACACAATTTAAAAAGAAATTAGAGTATTTATATTTATAGTTATACGAATAAAATTATCTTAAAATAATTTTGATGAATGGTTTAACACATCTTTATGTACAGATAAATGCATGTTAGTGGATGAAGAGAAACTATCATAATTATATGTGCTAGGTGGTTATAATTGCAACTTATGAGGATAGTTTGCATGTTGAGAGAAATCCCAAGTAAAATTTAGAGAAATTGCTAGTAGCAAATGATAGTGGACTTTTGAGGCGGATGCGTTGCATGTCAAGAGAAAGAGATAGTGGGAACATAGTGGGGTTGATGGTGGCAAATGATAGTGGACTGTTGAGGTGGACGCGTTGCATGTCAAGAGAAAGAGATAGTGAGAAGATAGTGTGGTTGATGGTGAACTGCTGTTGTGGACGTATTGCATGTCGAGAAAAATAGACAGTAGAGTTTGTTCTTATAAGAGTTATAGATAGCATCAGTATGATACGACGGTGCAACGTAACAAAATTCATAACTTTTCAAATGAAGTAGGATGAAAAAAAGTTTGTATCAAAATTATTGATCTCGATGAGGTCTATAACTTAGATGCCTTTTCTATTCGAAATTACAGTCCCAAAATTATGTTTGAAGCGTTCATATTTTAAAATTCATTATTTCAAATGTACAAATGATCTCTTATGAAAATTGACCAAAACCAAAGTTGTAGGCCTTTGTAATTGACAACTTTTCCATTAGAAATCTTCTCAAATCATTACTTGAAGTTTTAAATATTAAAAATAAATAATTTCAAACGATCTCGGATGAAAAGTCGACTAAAACCAAAGTTGCAGATCTCGATAAAAAAACAACTTACTACTTGAAAACTTTTCATTAGAAATCATTTATAACCTCAAATTTGCATGTGAAGTTTTAAAATTTGAAAAAACCAATTGAATATTGAAATTCTAAGTTGTCCTCGCTCTCTTGAACTCCACCTTTCCCTTTATCTTGTTTGTTTGATCTTACTTTGATCATGCGTCAATCCATCGATTGATCGCTATAGATGCCTTAGGTTCGATTGAGTTTTCTAGTTGTCATGAGATGCTACCATCGGTAAACTCTTTGTAGATCCTAGGCACATCAATCGATTTGTGGGAAAATTCAGCATGATCTGGTGAGTCCACCTCCACCACCACCTGCACCCCTGCCTCTATCGCATCATCACTACACTCGCCACTAGTGGCGATCGACATCATGAATCCCGAGAGCAAAGTTGTAGGAGGAACTTCATCAACACAAGATATCTAACAGAAAACATAAATCAAACAAAGCGTAACAAGGTAAATAAAGCAAAAATCAAGTTTAAAAATTACCTTGGCAATCTCAGAAATAACTAACAGCTTCACACTGGCGCAAAGAAGCAACTCTCAAGGAAATCTTCACTTGAAAAAAACAAACAACGAGGCCACTCATTTTCATCAAAGCGATATAAGCATAAGGCTAGACGGTCAATATATATATGTGTGACTTCAGCCAAAAGTGACTATTCAAATTATGTATACGTCTCCTATCAAACTTGATGGTTACAACTCAAAACCGTGTCATAAACACATCAAAACTAAAAATTCTTCATCTCCCAAACCTTTAATGGCCAACTCCGAAGCTCAGGGACGATATTTGTAACTTCGTTTGAAATCAAAATTTTATGGGATCTAGACCAAGAATTTGCCCGCGAGGGGCTACTGTTGGGGATTTGATCTTAGATGAAAGCAAATCCCGATGCTTCGTCTCATACTAATGGTTTCTTTATCAATGTGTCACTATTCTAGAATGGGGTTGTCGAAGAATGGTGACTAGTGAAAGAGTCTGCGCGTCGAGCTTCTGATGGTGTGCAAAGCGGACACAAGATGTATACTGGTTCGGGCAAGCGTCCCTACTTCCAGTACGTGCTACTGCTGCTCGTGTTGCTCTGCACCAAAGTACTTGTAGTAGGGGAATACAAGCATGGGCAAGAGCGCGATAGCTCTCAGATATCTGTGGTGTGGTTACTCAGTACATGGCTGTGACTAAGTGATCAACCGATCCTTAGCCGAGGGTCCCTCCCTCTCCTTTTGTAGTTCGTAAAGAGGGGAGTCAGGTTACAATGATTCTGGTACGTAGAAGAAAGGAAAATATTGTCTAGTCTTTGCTTTTGACCGCGTCGCTCATCACAGGGCTCAGGCAAAACGGAAAACATTGGTGGCCTCATACGATCGGGTGACTTCACAAGGCTCGGGTGCCTAGATGACGTCACGGGGCTCGGGCGAGTCGGAGTGGCGGCGAGGGGTTAGGGCGCACACGCGACCCCTCAATCGTACTCTTTGATTGAGCAGCGTGGGACATGGGCCTAGTGATTTGGTTAGATGAGCATGTTTTTGCGTTGAATTGGGTACCCTATTTTCTGGTACTCGACACAATGCCACCTTTATAGGAGAATCTTGGCATGCTTGAAGAAAAGAATAATTCGTACCATAAGAAAAGAAGGGAGAAATCAAATCAGTTTGCTGATGTACGAAGAAGAGGAGTGAAGGACGAAGACAACTCTTCGACTTCTCTGTCAAATGAAGTCAAAACAAGCAGTGGAGACATGACCTATCTTTAGGACATGATGAAGCCTTATTATCAAAGATCTATTTCTTGGAATATCACTTAGAAGATGTAAAGATATTGAATCAAAGATGTAAATGACTAGTTTGCCCTCAAACATTAAAGGGGTTGTAAGTAATTGATTTAGGGATATTTTAGACTCTATATGAGGACAAACGGGCAGAGGCCTCTATAAATACCCCCTAATATATACTATGCATGGACATGAAATGAATAGTCACTTGAGTTTTCTTTGTCTCTCGATGCTTGAGTGATTGAATTTCACACAACACGTGCCCTTGTCCCATTTCCATTGCCTCATTCCCAAGTTTGTCGTTGCCTCTGTTGCTACATACATTGAGTTTAGACCGAGAGCTATGCCGTTCCCACCCTGTCTGGTCAGGAATCGACTCGAGCCACAGTATCGCCTTTAGCACGTCCCCCTCCCATCCATACCCACCGTCACCGTCCCCATCCTGTCCCAAGGAGCACCACCACCGTCCCCATCCTTGTCCTGCGGTCCTGACTTAAATTTTTTTAGACCAAAGGCACAACATGCCCAGCTTATATTGAAAGTTGTAAACAGGTTTAGGCTGGGGATACCAACTTTACATGAATTGAGAGCAAACCCATAAATCTTTGCCATTGCATGCCTTCAAGTCATCCCAATATACATTGTCTAGTTAAACCTATATTGAGCATGCATATGATTTGTCTAAGATTTGTTGAGAACATTTGTTAGTGATTAACACACCAATGATAATATATGATACAAGATGTTTACCTTATTTAGACCTACAATGAACATGGAAATGTATAAACCTACTAGTCAAAATATTTGTTTATTTAAACCTATAATGAACAATAATACTATGTGTTGACGGTGGATATACCATAGAAATCCACACTCAAAACACCGTCAGCATGCCTTGGTTTCAAAAAAGAATAGCATAACATGAACATAGTTTATCAATAATCAGTTCCACTTGAACTCTTAGCTTGTGATTTCAGGTAACAACAAAATAGAGCTCACGAGGGCCCAATATGGGGATCGACCGATCCCCACTTGGAGGCCTCTTGGCTTGAGCTTGGAGCATAATCCATGCCATGCTCCCTGGAGTCCATTTCCACCCTCAGATATGTAGGGTTATGAGGGTGCTACGCTAGCCAGAAAACAAAAAAATTTTGCCGCATAAACCAGGATCTACTGCTAGGTATAGGTCACGGGATTACCACTAGACGCGCAGATGCAGCGGAAGATGACTCGGTGTAGTCATACGCGTCGCAGCAGGCAGTTCCA
>JAKNSH010351820.1:0-14957 GCA_027790015.1 Cymbopogon flexuosus
GAGGGGTATTGTATTTGTCTTGGGGTCGCAGTCGATTAGGTGTCTGTTGTGTTTGTTTTTGGGGGGGGGGGGGGGGGGGGGGGGGGGGGTGGGGGGGGTGAAAGCACAAGATTTGACATTTGGGGCATGCTTAGATGTGTCATGTTGTCTAACCTTCCTTAACTAGCAATTTGGTTCTCCCAACCGAGAAAAGAAAAAGAAGCAACTCACTTGCACGGTAATCTAAGACAGGAAGATCGAGGGGACCAAACAGCTTGTTCTTGACATTTTCTCATGAGAGAACCAAACAAGCTAGCCTTTTGGTTTCGTAGCACGAGAAGGGCTGTGGTGAGACGACGGCTTCATTCCCTCTATGGAAAACGCTTCTACGAAAGAAAATTTTCATCGTATTTTCCGTTTTTGGAAAACGCCACGAGATCTTTTTTTCGACAAAAATGCTACATGGGAGAATAGGCAGCCTTGTACACGTTGTCCAGTATTGTAGAGGTTGTCCGTCGTGTAGTTTCGATTTTTTTTTTTTTTTGAGCAACTCGTGTAGTTTCGATTTCGAAGCTATCTGCATGCCATCACGTATCTACGACTGCAGAATGGTGCTGCCTCTAGTGGGACCCACTATCGCCACCAACGTGGAAACGAAAAACGAAGGCGAGAGAGAACCGCTCGCTCCGAGGCTACGATGGCCCGTCAAGTGTTTGACCAAGTCAACTCCTCGCGCGCTGACCAGTGTGAAGCCGAGGAGTGGAACCAGACAGACGAAAAGCATTTCTTTCCCTCCATGCATTAGCAATTTAGCATCAATCCATGTTTAATTGTTTGATTTGATGTGATTTCGACGGTAAAACAAATCCAGTAAAATTCTTCTCTTTCTTCTACTCCTATATAGATATTCTTTTGGGGGCCTTGACACGCGCGTCTACATGTTAAGAGAAATGACGCACCCATGAAAAGACAACAATCTTCACATGTTATTAATGGAGTATTGGTTACTTATTACTAGTAAGATTGTGATTCTTAAATGAGTACTCCCACAGTCCAAATCATCCCTCGCTTTGTTCTTCAAGCTTACAATATGCACGAGCGACATCTCGTATGCATGCGGGACCGAGCATCTCCAAGAGAGTTGGTAAAAATAAATGGCTAAACTTGTGATTTAGTCAATCTCTAAAATAGAAAATTTTGTAAAAAGAACAGAAAACTCCAACAACCTTTCTAGAATGACAAAACTATATAGCTAGCAGCATACTTAAGGCATATTTAGCATTCGGGATTTTATGAATAGCCAACTTGCTATTTTACAAAACAGAATATCAAATCTGTTGGAGCTTAACTTTTATATGAGAAATTTAAAAATAGCCTACATAACAAAGATAGTACATATGTTAGAGATGCTCCCGATGCATTGCTAGTCGCTTCAAATCGCCACACACTATACACACGTGTTCTCAAATTCAACTCAAACCATGCATCCTCGTCGATATGTGTCTCAAATCAGACCATTTTCGTTTGCCAACGTTGTTTGGAACAGTTTTCTATGAGAATCACCCATGCACGACCAATAAACAGAACATCGTGAAGATTTTGACAGGATTAGATAAGGAAGTTTCTTCATTTACGTAGGAATTTGATAGAAAAGAAATACTGCCCCTCGTTGTTCCTTATCAATTCTCGCCATAAATTGGCTCTCCCGGCAAAACCACCTCATCAGAAAATCAATCAAACAAACTTCAGGACTGGAAGATGTCATCAATCAATTAATTCAATCGAATAGCGCTACCGCCGCTAGTCACCGAGTTGTCTCACAAAGATCCGGTAAGATAATGACATGCACGTGACCTCACGCTGACGGCGTCGGAATGCTCCAAGATACCAAGGCTTTAGTTTCCAAAGTTGAGAGGTGTCGGAACTCTTTTAGCATATTATAATATTTCGTTTGTATTTATAAATTATTGTCCAAACATTAACTAATTAATCTTAAAAAATTCTTCTCGTAAAGTTAAAGTAAACAATGTAATTAGTTTTTAATTTTATTTACATTTAGTACTCTATAGGTATCACAAGTTTGATGTAATAGGAATCTTTTTTTTTTTTGCATAATAATGCATTTTTTAAAGAATTTAGGAGGAACTAAACGCAACATGTATCGAAGCCATTAGCCGCCGTGACCGTGACGTGGGCCCCGGGCGTGAGTGGGAACCGGGAAGGTCAGGAAGAGGTTGTGGGCCCACCACGTCAGCCTCACCAACTAACCACCAACCCCACCCATCGTCACGGGCTGCTGCCTCGGCGGCGGCGGCGGCCGAGCAGGCGACCACGGGGGGGCCCACCCGTCGGCGTGGCTGCCCCCTGCCCCATGCTCGTCAACAACCACCATCGCCCAAGCCGCCAAGCGGGCGGCTGCTGCGACTGCGAAAGGCACCTTCCCTGGCGGATCGATAGGCGAATGCGATAGATATTTAAGCGGGGGAGGAGGGAAGGTGACTGGGCGATTGAAAGGGAGGTAGGTGGACGGTGGTGGTGGCATCGGTCGCCAATTCAACTCCGCATCTGCATCGGCAGCAGCGCCATTCACACCGCCCAACGCCCAGTCGGAGGAGAAGGCAGCAAGAGGTGAGGCTCCGGATCCCCCCTCCCGATCCTTTGGTTTGCCGCTTGTCCAATTCATCCATCTGTCTCGCTGCCGACTTGTTGCTCCGTCATCCCCAGATTTCAGTTCCACCGCGCTGAGATTTTTTTTTGTCTGTTTTTGCGGTCCTGTTCTCTTGTCTTCCCGAAAGAGATGGGAACTTGAGGGGGCCGGCCGGTTGAATTCGTATAGGGATCGCGATGATTGCGTTGTAGATAGTTAGTATGCTGCCTGCATGTCCAGATCTTTGGAAGCAAATCGGTGAACTCAGCCAGGGACAGAGACGCAGTAGGGCATTACCTTGCCCTCTCGTTCTCTTCTCCTCCTAATTGCGACCTTTTTTTTTTGCAGTGCTGTGTATCATTCAGTTACATACTACATCGTTTCAGCGAAGTTCAGATGGTTTCACGAGTTGGTTGGTTGTTAGCTGCGCGCTGTTCTGTAATCCTTTAGACGTTTATGTAGGTCAGCGTATGATCTTTGATCCTCCGCTTATCTACTCACCGCATCAATGGCTTATTCTTTGTACAATCAATCATACTTAAGAGTAGAGTTTGTTTTCAGGATCCTACCAGCTTCCTGTCATTTGCACGTGGGTTGCTAAAAGTTGAAATATAACACTGTCCTTTACCTGTTGGGTTACTTTTACACTTTGCTGCTGGTGGCAGTAACTTTGAAAGTTTGCCACCACAATATGTGTGTCCTTATGATTAAGGAAAAAAAAACAGTCATTTCTGCCATGCTGGTTATTTACCATCTTTTTTTACTGCTTATTAGTTTCTCAGTATTTTGTTTCGGACAAATGAGTTTTCAAGCTTCTTCCTCCTTGTCGCTTGTATGGACTGTCAATGTCATCAGGTCTGTGAAGATTTAACAAGCATGATGTCCTACTTGCTGAGTTCCTTTTGAGTTATGTAGCCGGTGGCAGTAAATTTGGCATCACAATGTGTCAGCATGCTTAATATGAAACAAAAAAATCATCTTTTTTTTACTATCTTATTAGTTTCTCAGTATTTTGTTTGGGACAAATGAGTTTTCAAGCTTTCCTCCTTGTCACTTGTGTGGATGGTCAATGTCATTGGGTCTGAAGATTCAACATGGATAATGTCCTACTTGCAGAGTTCCTTTTGAATTATGTTGCTGGTGGCAATAAATTTGGCACCACAGTGTTTCACCATGCTTAAGATGAAACAAAAAAAAAATGCTGTTCATTTTGTCATGCTGTCCATTTTTCCAATTTATTTCCTGTCTTAATTTCTCAGTCATTTGTATCCAACAAATGAGTATTCAGGCTTTCTCCTCCTTATCATTTATGTATAGGCATCTGAAGATTTAATTTAATTAACATGCATGCAACGTTTTCAGCCTTTTGAAGCGAGTGAGATCCCCATAGACTAAACTTTGCAATGCCTGATGTGTCTTCTGCATTTTTTTTTCACTGTAGGAGATGGCTCTCACAAGAATTGGTCTTGCTGGCCTTGCCGTCATGGGGCAGAACCTTGCCCTCAACATTGCAGAGAAAGGCTTCCCCATCTCTGTCTACAACAGGACAACCTCCAAGGTTGATGAGACTGTGCAGCGTGCCAAGGCAGAAGGAAACCTCCCTGTGTACGGCTTCCATGACCCTGCATCCTTTGTGAACTCCATTCAGAAGCCCCGTGTCGTCATCATGCTTGTCAAGGCCGGTGCACCAGTTGACCAGACCATTGCAACCCTTGCAGCTCACTTGGAGCAGGGTGACTGTATCATTGATGGAGGGAATGAGTGGTATGAGAACACTGAGAGGAGGGAGAAGGCCATGGAGGAGCGTGGCCTCCTCTATCTTGGAATGGGTGTCTCTGGAGGAGAGGAGGGTGCCCGCAACGGTCCGTCCTTGATGCCTGGAGGCTCATTTGAGGCTTACAAGTACATTGAAGACATTGTTCTCAAGGTGGCTGCTCAGGTCCCTGACAGTGGCCCATGTGTCACATATATTGGCAAAGGCGGATCAGGCAACTTTGTCAAGATGGTTCACAATGGAATTGAGTATGGTGATATGCAGCTGATTTCTGAGGCATATGATGTGCTCAAGTCAGTCGGTAAGCTCACCAACAGTGAGCTGCACCAGGTGTTCTCCGAATGGAACAAGGGCGAGCTCCTCAGTTTCTTGATTGAGATCACGGCTGACATATTTGGCATCAAGGACGAGCAGGGTGAGGGCTACTTGGTCGACAAAGTCCTGGACAAGACCGGGATGAAAGGAACTGGGAAATGGACAGTGCAGCAGGCTGCTGAGCTATCCGTGGCTGCTCCTACAATTGAGGCTTCATTGGACTCCAGGTTCCTGAGTGGACTGAAGGACGAGCGTGTCGAGGCTTCCAAAATCTTCCAAGGGGATTACTCCACTGGCCTACCAGTGGACAAGGCGCAGCTGATCGAAGACGTGAGGCAGGCCCTATATGCCTCTAAGATCTGCAGCTATGCGCAGGGCATGAACATCATCAAGGCCAAGAGCGCAGAGAAAGGATGGGGCCTCAACCTCGGCGAGCTAGCCAGGATCTGGAAGGGCGGGTGCATCATCCGCGCCATCTTCCTCGACCGCATCAAGAAGGCCTACGATAGGAACTCTGACCTGGCCAACCTGCTTGTGGACCCTGAGTTCGCACAGGAGATCATGGACAGGCAAGCGGCATGGCGTAGGGTGGTCTGCCTTGCCATCAACAATGGAGTCAGCACCCCAGGCATGTCTGCTAGCCTGGCCTACTTCGACTCCTACCGGAGGGACAGGCTGCCTGCCAACCTGGTGCAGGCCCAGAGGGACTACTTTGGGGCTCACACCTACGAGAGGGTTGACATGCCTGGTGCTTTCCACACTGAGTGGTTCAAGATTGCGCGCAACATCTCCAAGAACTGAGCTAGCTGATGCTGCTCCCCGATGGCATGCCATGACACACATTGACATGGTTTTCCTATTTTCGTCATCTTTAATTGATTGCTGCGCAGTGTTGAGTAATCGGTAATGTACTACTTGTAGGAGAGGTACTGTGGTTAAATTTGATTTTTCACGCTCAGTGCTTTATTTGGGTCAGGAAGTTGAATTTGTCTCTGTTCTCTCCGTGTAAGCGGTTGGAATGGAGAACAATGATGTTTCTTGGAACTTCTGTATCGAATAAATGAAAGCATTTTGATATGCCTATGTCTGTAGTTCAATCTTCCAGCACTCCAGGCGGTTGGTTCTGGACAACATTTATTCAGGCATGTTTGTTATATGAATAAAGCATTTTGACACAATTATTATGTTCATTGATTTCCTTTACCCTGGTAGAAGACAGTTTTTTTCCCAGTAATCCTTGATTAGCTTCTGAATAACTCTGTTCAGATAATACGCTTTGCAAGCATCTCCATTTGATCTATTTCTGTAATTTTGTTAATTGTTGATAAGAAACAACTCCACCTCTACGTTTCAGAACCACACACTAATCTTTGTTGTATCCTCTGTTTTGCTCCTCTCTTCTCTATGTTAATCGCGATGCATCATGGCATGGTAGAAAGATTTATGTATGCACTGAATTCAGAGAAGTCTGAATGATTTACATGTTATAAGCTAACAAGATGATCTTGTCTTTGTTGTATCCTCTGTTGTGCTCCTCTGTCCTCTCTGTTAATCACGATGCATCATGCTCGAAGATTATGCAAAGAGTTCAGAGAAGTCTGAATGATTTACATGTTACAGAGTTAACGAAAGAGTTAGGCTAACAAGATGATCTCGTCTTGAAAGATATGCTCGAAAGATTATGCACAGAATTCAGAGAACTCTGAACATCTGTTAACCGCGATGCATAACACGTTCGAAGAATATGCACAGAATTCAGAGAAGTCGATTTACTTGTTACAGAGTCAGCGTTCAGCTAACAAGATTATCTCAAAATATCCAAGGAAATTGACAGATGCGACGTAACAAGCCGACTAGTTGTTTCCCCCTCTCCAAACAATGATGAATGATCTGGACCGTCGATGGACACTGCAAGCCTGCAACAGAGGACCCAAAGCATCTTCAGCTCTGGCAATGGAAGGGTGTGGTGCGCCCTATTACGCTAACACCAATCGAAGGCGTAGTTTTAGCACGAAGCTAAGGAGCCATTCTACGTTAACCAAAGCTCGAAGGCGTACTTGTCGGCATAGAAGCAGCCGAGGCGGCAGGCGCGCGTAAGAGCAACTCCAACGGTTTTGTATTTATTGTTTGGCAAAACATAGAGTTTGCCAACTCTCAAATCAATATGGAGAGGAGAAAAAAAGTTTATCTCCAACGGTTTGGCAAAATTGACTTGCCAAAATCCAAAAAAAGGAAACCCGGCGTCGCTGGAGAGAAGAGCGCGCGTGGGAGTAGCACGTGAGACGGAAATGCCAAGCCCATCACGAGTTTGCATATATGCCAACCCATCCCAGGATTTTACCAAGTTAATAAAAATATAAAGCCTATTTACCAAACCATTGGTTGGGAAATTTGCAACTTTTTTTTTTTGAAAAAACAAGAATGGAAAACGTAAAACCGTTGGAGTTGCTCTAACCGCTCTTTCTGCGCTCGCGGCTAAGGCACAACTGGCGCTGTTTCTTCCTGCACTTCTCCCTCAAAGGCGGCTGCCGAATCCTTCAGCTGCGGAATGGCGGCGGCGGGGGAGGGGGCGGCGGAGCCGTGCTGCATCTCGCACGCATTCGAGCGCGCTGCTCGCCGGGAACCCGGCCGCCTCGCCGTCATCCACGCGGCGCCCTCAGGCGGCGACGGCGAGGAGCGCCGCTTCACCTGCGGCGACCTCCTCGACGCAGTCGGCTCCCTCTCCCGCCGCATCGTCGCCGCGCTTGGCGGCACCGCTACCAACGCCCGCCACGACTGCGAGCAAGGCCCAGGTACGTTCTCGGCTGTTCTCGCTTGCTTGCTCCGCCAGTCCGCCTGCTGTAGTCTCTCTCGTGTCTGACTGACGGGGACGAATTCGGAACGAACGCTAGGGTTTCGGGCCGCCGTCGCCGTGGCGCCGAGGATCGTCGGCGTGTACGCCTCGCCGTCGGTGGAGTACGTCGCCGCCGTCCTCGCGGTGCTCAGGTGCGGCGCCGCGTTCCTCCCGCTGGACCCGTCGTGGCCAGAGGAGAGGGTCTCGTCGGCCGTCTCGGCGTCCAACGCGGCGCTCGTCGTGTCATCAGTTGCGTCGCGGGGTGCCACGCTGTTTGAGAATTGCGCCTGCCCTGTTCTGCACTTGGACGGTGGCATCCGGCGGTGGTTTCAGGATGACAACGGTGGGGATCGCTGTGAGGAGCTTGCTTGGCCGTGTGAGCGCGAGTGCCCTCGGAAGTTCTGCTACGTTATGTTCACCTCTGGTTCTACCGGAAAACCAAAGGGTGTTTGCGGCACCGAGAAAGGTAAGCTTTGCCTTTGCTTGTGCAGATGTTGAGATACCTTGCCCCTTTCTCACTGATGTTATTTTGACATCTTGAATCAATAGGTCCCACTATGTTTCTATGTTTCTAATTGTTAAGTGTTAATCAAACCTTGAAGAAATAAGTCTGCTATTTGTTCAGTCTGACTGTCTTATGGTAACAATGTCTTGTTCAGTCAATTCTACTAAAATTCTAGCATATTATCTGGTTGGACGAGTACCAGGAATTTATAGTATAGAATATTTGTGATAAGCAGTGAAGTTGTATCTCAGAGCATATGGTTTATTTGTTTGCCATGGCATGGCTAGGTTGATTTGAGCAGCCACCTTATGAAGACTTGTTTCTTTTGATACCATGACTAGGTCTTCTGAATCGCTTTGTGTGGATGCAAAGAAGGAATCCTTTGTGTTCAGATGATGTGTTGTTGTTTAAGACATCTGTCAGCTTTGTTGACCATCTACAGGAGTTCCTTTCTGCTGTGTTGACTTGCACACCACTTGTCATTCCTCCTCCCAGTGAGTGGAGAGCTAATCCAGCATCCTTGGCCAATTTGATTAAGGTTACATGGATCTTTATCCTAATGAGACACTTATATGATTTTTTTTATGGAAATAATAGGGAACGAAAAGAAAATACTGCTTTGTGTGCTAGTTAGGTTTATTACAAATCTTTCAGGCAATGCTTAGCAAACCTGCTTGTCTTTGAGACTGACACATATAGAAATAGAAGGATAGCCTTTCACAAGAACTTTGCTAGTATCGCTGCCTTTGAGATTTGGAATTTCCATTTAATGCTCTAAACCAACATGAGAGTGAGGATACCCATTCGTGTAGCATGTTTGTTGACTAGGTTGGTATAAAGAATGATGACTGTTTATTGTAATGCTAACTAGCTCCTTTATTATTTTTGGCATTGTATTCACACCTTACCTATTCATCTTAGGTTTACCGGATATCAAGGATGACTTTGGTCCCATCACTTATGGAGATAATACTACCTATCCTGGCGGAAGAACTTTCTGATGGCTGTAAACCACTTAAGATCTTAATATTTAGTGGGGAAGTTCTGTCTGTATCGCTGTGGAAGAGAGTCTATGAAGTTCTGCCAGAGGCTACTATCATGAATCTGTATGGAACAACAGAGGTGATTTTATTTAATATCTCTATTAATGAAATAGACTTTTGCAGTATCTTCTTCTTAGGCTCATGACCAGGAGTGCTTTGGTTATTTGTTTGTTTTACTACATTCATTAACCATTTTATCCCCTACATTTACCTGTGTGATTTTGGGCAATATACTTCCAATTTTCAAGTATACTTCTATAATAATAGTCTAATATGAGAACATATCTAGGTTGACTAAGCGAATCAGTAAGAAATATTTTCGTTAAAAATACTAGTATCAATGTGTCATGAATTATTTTCATAGTTCTATTAGACTACATGTTTTCTGTATCACAGATCCACTTCTATTTCAGGTTTCTGGTGATTGTGCATTCTTTGATTGCAAAGATTTGCCTACAATTTTGGCACAAGAAGAACTAAACAGTGTACCGATTGGATTTCCTATTTCGAATTGTGAGGTTTCTCTTGTCACGGACAATGGACTAGCAGATGAAGGTGAAATCTCTGTCAGTGGGGCATGCTTGTTTACTGGATATTTAGTTGATCCGATGACAAGTAACTGCCCTGAAGGCAGTGAAGTTTTAGCATACTACAGAACAGGTGACTTTGCTCGACGCCTAAAGACAGGCGAACTTATTTTCCTTGGGAGAAAGGACCGTATTGTTAAAATTTATGGGCAGCGTTTCTCACTGGAGGAGGTAGAATCCACATTGAGGGAACATCCTGATGTCAGTGAAGCTGCTGTTACTTTTCAAAGTAATGGATCTCTGCATTTTAAGGCATACTTGGTGCTGAAGAGTAATGATCAATTTCCGAAACATACTCAGGGTTATAGTGGATTAAATTCTTCTCAAGATATCATTGCACCACTTCGAAATTGGCTCATCATGAAGCTTCCACTAGCTATGGTCCCAAGGCTTTTTATCCCCATTAAATCATTACCTTTGACTTCGTCAGGCAAGATTGACTATATCAAGTTATCTAGCTTGGATTGTGCTTTGGAGTCTTGTGGAATTGAGCCAGAAAGCAGTCCAGTTGATTCTCATATGCAAGTTATCAAAAAGGTCTGCACTTATCCTTGATTACTGTTGCTATATTTTATTATTGCCCTTTCTCCTGAGGAACTTATTTTATTCTGATGTTTAGTTCCAGTTAATTGTTTTTGTGCATTATTATTTGTTAATGAGTTATTGATATAATTCTTATTCTGAAATAGGCATTTTCTGATGCCCTACTAGTTGATGAAGTTTCTGATTATGATGATTTCTTCGCCTTGGGTGGTAACTCAATTACTGCAGCTCATGTGGCCCACAAATTGGAGATTGACATGAGATTACTTTATATTTATACCACCCCTTCTAAACTTTTTCATGCTTTACTTGGGGAGCGCGATCATGTAGTTCCTCCAACTTCTGAGTTTCACAACAGAAAGAGGTTGAGAAAATCTGCAAGTACATCAGATTCCTTTGATCCAGTTTCTGAATATTTGGACAATAACTTTCATGGCCTAGGGCAGATAAGTAAAGAGGGTGCATACAATCACTTTGCAGGGAATCATGTAAATGAGACAGATGGCCAGCTTAGCAGAAGTATGACTTATGATACGTACCAAGCAAAAAACCTGTGCCCAGATACATGCTCAAATGATGAAATTTCCAGTGGCAGTCCATGGATACAAAATTTTCACTTACAAAAGGTGTGGTCTATTGGTCGTTGCAATAGATTTATGCATGGTTATGAAGGAATGCTACAACTTGAAGATATTTGCTCATATGTTCCATATAACAAAAAGGGTTACCTCATGAAACTTTGGAGCATTCTTCTGGATTCATGTGTTGATGCCTCACCTTTGCTTGTCATATGCAATGGGATGATGACCATCTTTATTGGTTCTCATTCATATTTGTTTCTTTGCATTGATGGTTATAGGTGAGTATTGTCTGTTACATGGAATTCTATGCTTCTTTTGATTTTCTGATTTAGTATAGAAACTAGGACAATCAAATGTACCTCATGCTATAATTTTTTTTCTTTATTTAAGCTTATTCTATCAGTAATTTGTTTAAATTATATTTGATGAGAAAATTAGTATCATCTAGTGTATGAATACTGACTTTTCTTAGAACTTGTTTCCTATTGGTTTTGCAGTGGTTCAGTGAGGTGGAGTGTCAAATTGGAAGGTCGTATTGAGTGTTCTGCCACTATAACTGGTGATTTCTCGGAGGTAACAGCAACTCTCGAACTTCACCCCAAAGAAAATATTATAACTAATTTTTAGAACACTCTGGCAGCCAGTTCTCATTCACACATATATTCCATACAGGTTGTTGTTGGATGCTATAAAGGGAAAATTTACTTCCTTGATATGTATACAGGAAAACTATCCTGGACCTTTCAAACTGATGGGGAGGTATTTTGACCTGGGAAACCTGGCTTTTTTCAGAGTATTTTCCTCATTTATGTTCACATTGGATTTTTCAAATGCTTATATTCCCTGACTGCTGCAAAATTTGAGAGTGTGTTGATCACACATTTGACCTGCTACAAAGGTTATGTATTGATTATTTTGATTACATAAGATATGTATAATGGTATGTTAAAATTACTACTTAGGAAGAACACCTTAAAGATGTTCATTTTTACATCGAACCATACTATTACCATCTCATGTTTCAAATTAGGGTATCTCCTTTCAGGTAAAAATGCAACCAGTTGTGGACAAGATGAGGAACTTAATATGGTACTGGTACCTCCGTAATATTTTTCATTTTTACTTTCATCTGCTATACAAGAGCTTTATTCATCATGTTTTCTATAGTATGTATATATATCCTTTTTGGCGAAAACATATTTGTTCGATATAAAATTTTAGTTTTCAGTGGAAACCAATGTTCTATCCAATTTGACCTCTTCTATCAGATGTAACCTAACTTGTGCACAAAAGATTACTCTAATTTTCTTCATCAGAAATCTTTATATTAATGACAGTTCTGTGTACATTTTGCAGGTGTGGCTCTTATGACCATTACTTGTATGCATTAAATTACAAAGATCGCTGCTGCACGTACAGAATTTCTTGTGGCGGAAGCATTTATGGTTCTCCTGCTATTGACATGGTATCATCACCGGTTCACATAGACCATTTTATTAGATATATATACAGCTGGGCTCTATTAATTTTATGTCTTCTATATTACCTCCTTGCAGGCACAAAACATAATCTATTTCGCTTCTACGAGTGGCCTTGTGACTGCAGTATTATTTAAGGTGATGTTAAGATCTACTTTGGGAAATTTAAATGTCTAAAGCACACTTTTTTTTTAAAAAAAAAATCTCAATTGTCTGTTCCATGGATGTCCTTACTTTTGAGCAAAACTTGAACATTGAATTTGAATATTTAGAGTCTCACTGGTTTCTTTTGGTGGAGCAGGAACCATCCTTCACGGTTCTTTGGCAATACGAAGCTGGTGCACCAATTTTTGGTTCTCTCGCCATAGATTATCAAAGTGGAAAAGGTATTTCTCCAGCCATTTGATGTGGATAATCTGGAATATGGGTATACATTCATTTACTGTTATATTTCAGAAGTAACTCATACTTTGGTTCAATATGCATGTTACATTGAATGCCATAGTGTAACTCCGCGCTAACCAATGATCATTTGCTGGTTATATACCATCGTGTTTAAGGTGGTAGGGTCAATGATTGTAGGTACAGTTACCTTCAATCACACCTTATTTAATGAGTCTCTGTATAAAAGCATGGCATAATAACAAAATTCGAATATAGATCTTATTTTATACCTCATGGCTGATGCCAATCTGGGCCATTGTAGGTGTAGGGTTTGCTACATACCTTTTTCTTTTATGTGCTGTGCTGATTATCAGACTTGTTACATGCAGTTATTTGTTGCTTAGTGAATGGCCTAGTTATGGCATTGAACTCACAAGGTTCTGTTGTTTGGAAGGTAATTTTTCTTCTGTAACTTGTTTTTGTAGCAAAGGAAATGCATATGCATAGTTGAGTAAGAAAAAAAGAGGTATTGATGCTTAGAATCTACACTAGTTTGGCCTTATATGACACTGTTTCAATGAGAGCAAAAATGTACATTTTTTCTCTAACTAAAAAAGAGTATATTTTCACTCTGATGTTGTACATTTGATCTGTTTTTTCTTGTGTAGACAGTCTCAATGTATTTATTACTGTCCAAATCCATAACTTCCTATTGAAAATCCAGGCAACTGTTGGCGGTCCTATTTTTGCTGGTGCATGTTTGTCGCCGACCCTCCCTCATCAGGTACTTGTGCTTGACTGCATTGATAACTTGATATGCACCCAATTAGAGGTAACTTTTTTTTAACATAAATTTAGAGGAAAACTAAGCAAATCTTATGCATTATGTCACTGGCAGGTGCTTATACCTTCCCGTGATGGCAATTTATACTCTTTCGATACTGTAAGTTTGATTTCTTGTACCATTTAATTTAGTGACTAATCAATCATGCATGCTTAAGAGTTAGCTTTGTGTTGCCAGTCTATGTTTTTGAACAAGGTGCCTCCAAATTTTAATTTGTGGTAATTGTTTTTGTTAAAAGACATGTAGTACTTACTTCTCAGAACTTGGCCCTTGTTGGAAATAGTTTTCGAAAACAGTCATAACTCTTAGCCAATTAAGCTGTGCCTATGGTACTTTTTAAATAACCGTTAGAAAAAAAAACATATCTTCACAGTGACCTATAAGAATTACAGTTTTCCACAATTATATTCAAGTAGTTGATGAGAGTGATGCACTTTCATTTTGGTAGATATCAATTATGTGAATTGATTTTTTTTTTTCATTTGCAACTTCATAGCATAAAGTCTTAATATCATTGCTGCAGGTTTCTGGTGCTCTTCTTTGGGTATACAAGGCTGGGGATCCAATTACTGCATCTGCTTCTGTTGATGAGCTGTTGACATCAGAGTCATCTGGACCATCTGAGAGGTACCAAACTTTACCGGTAATAGTTGTTAGCTATTACAGGTAGATGTAAAGGAAATGACATGGCTGTCTTTTCTTTTCAGATTTGCTTGTATCTGCACGAGTTCCGGGAAAGTCCATATCATCAGGATTAGAGCTGATGCTAAGTACAATCAGGAGCAAGCTGGTGAAGGTGTTAAATCTGAGGAGTTCGTCCAAGGAGTGGCGTCCATTGATCTTCCAGGGGACATATTTTCTTCTCCCTTGATGGTAGGTGGACGCATATTTGTTGGATGCAGAGATGATCGGTTACATTGTCTCACCGTCACTACATAGTCAGTACCAAGTGATTTTATTGGAGGTGATGTAACTTGCCTATGCCTGGCTATGCCCTGCTGCCCAACATCATGTCTTCGGTGATAATGGCTGTTGGAGTATGAGCCCATGAGGCTAGGCCCATGAGGCCCATGTATGGAAACTATATTGCTACACTGTCTAGGGTTAGCCTAATCTAAGGAGTATCACTTCACAACATGGTATCACGCTAGGTTCCTCTCTCTCCCTGCCCACCAGCCGCCGCCGGCTCTCCAGCCGCCGCAGGCACCATGGCCGGCGCCACTCCTCCTCCTCCCCCTTCTCCCTCTCCCGGCGCTGCTCCTCCCTTCTTCTTCACGCCCTCAGCAGGCACAGGCAGCACCGGCGCGCACTCCCCAGGCGGGCGCGGATCTGGTTAGTGGACACTTGACATGGGCTGTTACATCACTATAAACAGTAAATTGTATTGGTTACAACCCACTTGAGGCAAGCAGACTGGCCATCATACCTACTCTTGCCACCTCCT
>JAKNSH010352075.1:0-19326 GCA_027790015.1 Cymbopogon flexuosus
GGGGGGGGGGGGGGGGGGGGGGGGGGGGTGATTTTTGCTGAAGTAAGCTGAACTGATGGGAAGGCTGCTCTCCAGCAGTTGCCCATGATGAAATGAAGCTACTTGCATAATTGCATTCTTTGCAACGACCGAGTGTTCATCTTCATCTGCAAAAGCCGGCAAGGACTAAAAATTCTTGCAAAAAAAAAAAAAAAAAACAGACATTACTAATACTCAAGCTATCATCATATACTTTAAAACTACAAAGAATTAGATATGAAGATTTTATCGATTATTTTGACAGAGAGAGTCTCAAACGAAAAAGTGATTGAATGTGGGCGGCATTGCGCTCCTTTGGAACGCAGAAATTCAGAATCCAAAGAAGACATTATTAGATTTAGAACCAGTACAGTTAGGATGAGTCAGTAACTATGTATATCCTACAAGATCTCTTGTCCTGGAAGTCCACGGTTTTAATAATCTGAAACACGGCTTGACCATAACATGCAGCCATTGCTGCTGCCAAGGGCAAGCCTGCTTCTTCAGAGTGAACTGCTAGACCCTACTTCTTCAGAGTGAACTTGGTCTAACGATTCAGAAACATGGTCGACGCAGTTCTACAGCTGACTGTTCAGCCTATCATCCTGAGACTGTTCAGCCTATCATCCTTTCTACCTACTGCATGCTTGTCGGTCTATCTCGCAATAACTAGCAACTTGAATCTAGTAATAATAATATACAACTAGCAACCTCAATCTAGTAACACACCGAGTAGCAGAAAAACCAGAGAGCTTTGTTTAAGCTAAAATACCCAGAGTCAAAAAACAGAGGCAGCCAGAACCGGAAGTGAACATTCATCAGTAAGTATGATTCCTTACAAATCATTCAGTAGAAACAGGAAACAGCCAGAGCCTTGAGGTGCCAAAGAAAAAAGCTAAATCAACTATTGCTAAGCAATTTAATCTCAGGCAACCTTAACTTCCATAACCAAAAACAAACAGCTCAGACACAAATTTAAGTTCAAAGATCCGACTTATTCATGAATACACCCCAAATACAGTTTTGGGTAGAACACATAGCGACACAACCAAGCCACAACGCAAGCCTTAAAAGAAATCACCGTGCTAAGACAAGATGCACCACACGACGAAGGCACAGGAATCTTCAACAACCGATGGCTTACTGGCCACCACGGAGACGGAGCACCAGGTGGAGGGTGGACTCCTTTTGGATGTTGTAGTCAGCGAGGGTGCGACCATCCTCCAGCTGCTTACCGGCGAAGATCAGGCGCTGCTGGTCCGGGGGGATGCCCTCCTTGTCCTGGATCTTGGCCTTAACATTGTCGATGGTGTCTGAGGACTCCACCTCCAGGGTGATGGTCTTGCCAGTGAGGGTCTTGACAAATATCTGCATACCACCCCTCAGGCGGAGAACCAGGTGGAGCGTGCTCTCCTTCTGGATGTTGTAGTCCGCAAGGGTGCGGCCATCCTCCAGCTGCTTGCCGGCGAAGATGAGGCGCTGCTGGTCCGGTGGGATGCCCTCCTTGTCCTGGATCTTGGCCTTGACGTTGTCAATGGTGTCAGAAGACTCCACCTCGAGGGTGATGGTCTTGCCGGTGAGGGTCTTCACGAAGATCTGCATCTGTAAATTAAGGACAAATAAACAGCAGGGTAAGCGTATAGCAGATAGATATGTATGTTCACCGCAAAGGTGCTATGAAATCAATAAAAAGCAGTAGCATGTCAATGAAACCGTCCACGTAAATAAACATAACTACAAGCATGCATATTGAACAGATTGATGCGAAAGAATTATCAAACAGTAGCCATGTAATTGTGAAAGCTACAGCCCTAACTGCATACAAGTCTTCATCCATCCATCAATACTAACTGTGAACATACATGCGGATCCAAATTCAATAAGCCCATGAGCTAGTTTAGGTGATTATTCAAATGATCTAGAGCCCTAGAGGGACAGAGCATCGAGACCGAAAGCAACAAAACTGATCCCTAATCCTAGACGAATCAGTCAGGCGAACAAACGTATCAATCAGTATCTAATCAGAGGTTTGTGAATGGAATCAGGAGCACCCATCTAGTTTAAGAACTACTAGGATCGTAGATGCAGTGACAGATTACCATGTAAAAGTGCTGAACAAAAACAGGGTTGCCTCCATCATATCTGCAGCTGGGATTAAAAATACTACTATCGCTGTAATGAACCCCCAAAAAAAAATCTTCACGAGAATGGTTCAGTCCATATAATAGTCGCCTGGAAGATGCCGTAGTTCCTAGATCATCAAGTCATCAAAAGGAACTAACGCTGGTTTAATGGGTTGCCCGATTTTGGACTCTCGGTTCGATATGAATAGATAGATGGTAATACCTATCAAATCCACACAAAAGTTCTAACACAAAAGTTCTAACCCTAGTCATGAGCCATCCACGAACAGAAGCGACGAGGATCCCCACCGCCTAGGTCTTAACCATCGATCCACGAACAGAAGCGACGAGGATCCCCACCGCCTACGTCTTAACCATCGAACCGATCTAGAGTAAGAGGAGAGACCAGAAAGGGAGGAGAACTAACGCTGGTTTAATCGGGTGCCCGACTTTGGACTCTCGATTCGATATGAAGAGATGGTAATTAAGTGACTGCAAAACCTATCAAATCCACACAGAAGTTAAAACCCTAGACATGAGCCAAGCACAAGCAAAAGCGACGAGGATCCCCAAGCACTATCGATCCGATCTAGATTAGGAGGAGAGACTATAGAGGGAGGATCATCGATCGCCGATCGGCACAGGAGGGAGGAGGATCACCGTGCGTACCTTGAGGCGGGGAAGGGGTCAGGCTCGAGAGAGAAGCGATTGGGATCGGATTTTGTTGTTCGTGATCCGAGCAAGAGACGAGACGAGACGAGACGAGACGACGAGAGGGGATTGATGCCTGAGGAGGCAGGAGGGGTAGTTATTTATGGCTGGGGCCTGGAGGACCCGTGACGGTCTCGTCCCGTTCCGTTCCGGAAGCCGCCTGCTGTACGTGGCTCCCCATCCGGAAGATTTGTTTTTCTTTCTTTTTCATTCATAAAAAAGAGGATAGAGGTTGGGATATCCCCCGGCTTCATTAGGAAGCTTAACAGAGGAACCGGACCCCAGTCCGGCCGGTGGCTTCTTTTTCATTCATCATCATTCAATCGTGGAGTTAGGACGAATTCGATTCTTCTAATGTAGTAGTACAGTAGATCCCTTTCAAATCAGATAAATATCCAAAGTAGGAGCACAATGCAGAGAGTTGTTTGCAACCAAACTTTGTGATAGTGCCTTGCGTTTATATTTATTATTATTAACTCTTTATTTTGTATTATTCGAGGGAGTAGCTAACACTAACGTTGGATAGAAGCCGGAGTGGAGGGGCTGTCTAGCCATGGCTTCCAGGTCCCGTATATCAGCAGGTGCAGAGTGTGCACCTGTTCTATGCCTCCAGATTCTGGGCCTCTAGATTCTTGAGGCCTCCAATTTTAGACCTCCAATTTTAGTACGTATATATGCTACCAAGTAGAAATTGAAATGGCCCATCAGCCAATGGCACATGGCATGCAAGTCGGTAGCGACGTTTGCCGCAAAATCCAGATCATCGTCGCACATGAAAATAATATCTTGGAGATAATCAAGTATAAAGATATAATTGAAGACTTCATTTCGAAGAATACTAGGAGAATGATGTTTTTCAGTAGAACATAAGGTTAGTTTGTTGCTTAAGTACTTTTTGTATTGTTTTAGCATCGAGATTTAATATGCTCTTAAATACTGTAAGAAGGGCGTATATTTGAAACTTTAAAGAAGTAAAATTATGGTTTTTTATGTTTTTTCTTATAGATTTTAGGGCCACATCACGAGTTTTGTTTAGGGTCTTCCAAATCGTAGGTACGGCCCTACGGGTTATCAGTTCAAGAATGCTTTTGTTTCCGTCGTGTAATCTTTTCATGAGCTTAACGTTGCTAACGTCTTTTTTTTTATATATTGTTTCCTTTTAATATAAAGATATGCACAATCGTTCGTATTCGGAGGAAAAAAGCTAACACTAATTCAATGTTTCGTGCCAATGGTGACAAATTTGGAAATCATAGTTCACTTTGTTGTGTCCTACTAGTATGTGATGATTTTCAATCATAACAAAAAAAATAAAATGCTATGTAGTACTCTTGCCATCCTCAAAAGAATGCGATTCTGAAATAGTGTCACGTTTTGGTATACCAATAAGTTTGACAAATTATGGATAAAAAATATAAAAATTTACATTATATTCATATGAAAATGTATATGTTCATAATAATTAACTTGAAGTCATAAATATAAAGATTGGTCAAACCGAAACACTTTTAACTGGTTCGCAATTTTAGGGACACAGCAGTACTAGACAGAGTCCGATTCCGGGTCCGGGCCGGAGCACATCGGGCGATTCGGACTGGACACCGACCTCGACTGTGGAACGCGCCGCGCGGTGACGAAAACGCCGCCTCAAATCGAATTCCGACCCCGACTTGGAGGCAACTGAGGAGAACAGCAAGCTAGCTATATATCTCCTTCGCCATGCAAAGGCTCCGTCCATCCAGACCAATCCAATCCAGCACCAGCACCAGCAGACTCCCACATGGCGGTGTGCGCGAGCGCGAGGGAGCGAGCCGAGAAGGCGTACCGGCTCGCGGAGGAGCTCTTCCTCGCCGGCAAGATCCCCGACGCGCACAGAAAGGCCAAGAGTGCGAAGCTGCTCTGCCCGTCCCTCCCGGGCGTGGACAACGCGCTCGCGGCATACGAGGTCCACGTCCACGCCGCCAAGCGCGGCGGCGCCGGCGGCTGGCGCGCGATCCTCGGCATAGGCCCCGGCGCCGACGCCGCCGACGCCGCCACGCAGGATGCCGTCAAGAAGCAGTTCCGGCGGCTGTCGCTCCTCGTGCACCCGGACAAGACCCACTGCGCCGCCGCCGAGGGCGCCTTCAGGCTGCTGCGGGAGGCACACGATAAAGCCCTCTTGCCACCGCGGCCGCCGCCCTCCAGCTCCGGCAAGACGGACCGGCCGGACAGGACCACTCCCACGACTTCGGCAGCCGCCGCCGCCCAGGCCGGCCAGGCCCAGCCTCCGCGGCCGAAGGTGAAGGTGGTGCTGATGATGATGCAGCCGCCGGTGCAGGAGCCACGCGAGCCCATCCTCATCTACTGCCCCTCCTGCGAGAACGAGTTCCGCGGCATGGTCGGGCGCCTGGAGCGGCGGGACGGCATGAGGTGCGCCTTCTGCCCCGCGTGGCTCAACACGCCGTGGCAGACCAAGCCGCCGACGGAGAAGAAGCCTCCCGCCGCGCCGGGGCGGCAGGTGTTCCAGTGCCCCGCCAAGTGCCCCGGGTGCGGAGAGCGGTACACGTCCTTGGTGTGCGTCGGCCGGTGGTGCCTCCAGTGCAAGGCCTGCTCCAAGGCGGCCATGGTCGATGTGCACGGACCCGATGATGCCACTGCCTCTATCACAAGGCGTGCCTGAACATGCATGCATGACCTACAGTACAGAACAGATGGAATTGACAACTGACAACGATCTCAACCTTTTATTATTTCCCGGTGAGAAGTATGTGTGTGAAAATCTCATGTTACTTCTGCATTCCTTAACATATGAATTTGCAATGGCATGTATACTGCATATGCTTTATTACTGAATATATTGATACAGGAGCTGCTACCACTTCCAACTTCAAGACATGTGGAATTGCCAACGATCTCAGCCTTTTTTTTTTTTTTTTGGCGGTGAAGTATGTGTGTGTAGATCTCCTGTTCTTTTGCTTTTGCATTCCTTCAAAAACATATGGATTTGCAATGACATGTATGCTTTAGTGAATTTGCAAATTTTCGTATACTGTATACTGAATATTGATACAGGAGAACTTGGTTTGCAGTGGGCAGTGGCATGAGGAGAGCAGATGCTGACCAAATTGTAAAGCGTCCGGGCCAAGTATAGCATGCCTTGTAATGGTGCAACCAGATAATGCGTTTCCAACCTAGCATAATATAAACCTCCTGCTGTAAAATACTAAAATCCACCAAGTTAATAATGCTAAATCATTCTCCATAACATCACACCTCGAGCCAATGAAAACTAAGCACACGAGTTGTGCAGCAAACTATCAACTCCCTATATATCTTTGCCTCCCCTATGCACTGATGATATATATTCTCCAATAACATATTATCCACATAGATCTCAAACTAGAAACCATTTGGTGAGAGCAGCTTCAGTCATCATCCTGACCAGACTGATCATCAGGGTCACCACTCAGAAATGAGCCAATGGACTTGCGAAGGATGTGGATTGATTTGTCATCCTGTGAAGCATGAATGCAGAATTAGTGAACTGATTATGGTTAATAAACCATGAAAAGTTTAGTCACGGTAATGATGATGGTGATTAGATCAGGAATCTGTAAATCATGCATGTTGTAACATTTACCTGCTTCATCTTCTTCAGAGATTCTTCTGCATTTGCTATCTTCTCTGAAAATGTTTTCTCAAGTTCAGATAGAGTAGCCTTCTCCTTCTTCCCTGTTAAAAGGCAGCATGTCAGAGGAGCAAACTCATATAAAGACAACTGAAGGAAGTAGCTATCTACTACTTACTCTGCAGTTCATACTGCACAAGCAATTTCTCTTTATCATCTTCAAACTTTGAGAACAGGTCTGCAGAAAACAGTACACAGATAGGTCAGTTAAGAATAATGAGGTTAGCTGATGACAACTATCTCAGTGAGGCAATATAGGCTCAGCAGAGTGCTCTATGGGTGGTTTAACATTAACATATTATCCCCATTTAAATCCCGAATAATAGGAAAGTGCGAGTGTGTGACAGTATAGGTACAGTACAGCATATCACAATTCGCAATAGGTGTCAGCATACTAGTAGCTGCGAAACTGGAAGCAGACTAAGCATATGTGTATGCTGGAGCTTCCTTAGGTGAGCTTTGTCTATAGATTTCTCTGATGATAATTAACAAAAAAAAAGGCAAACATCACAACTCATTTGTAGCTACAGAATATATGGAGTCCAAATCCAAACATAGCATATTCAAGATGAAATGATAATCATTCCAGGCCTGCTTGAGCATGCCATGAGCTAGATAAAGACATGCTAGATGATAACAATACAGCATATCACAATAGGTGGCAGCTTAGCTCTTATCTAGCCTACCTTTGAAATTCTGTATGTGTGCAGCTTTGTCTTTGCAGAACTTGTCATGTGTTGCTTGAAATTTGGTGTACTCATTCTTCAACAAACCTTCGCACTGCATAACGTACAAACGGATCTTCCATTAACTAAAACCTGGCCAGATAGTAACTGGAAGCACATTGAAGCATCAAGTACAGTTCCAAACCTCTTTTGAAGTCTTTGACAATGCTTTCAGAAAACTCTGCCTGTGCACGCACATAAAAACAATTGTCAGGGGTACATTCCATTCAGGGAGTTCACAGTATTTATTACCAAGAACCTGTTTAAGTTCTTAGTTTATAGCTACAACTAAAAAGGAGCACATCAGATTTCACTGCAGGAGCTAATGTATTTCTCTAGTGAAGTCAATGGAAGGCTGGTGATATGGATTAGTTATTTGCTCACCTTTCCTTCTCAAGCCTAGTCTTGGTGTCCTGTACCATTGTCTGAATCTCTGTTGCCACGCTGAAAGATACCAAAACTTGTCAGTGATGTACTCAAGATAGCTCTTGAAAGAAGTAAAACATCCAGATAGAAGACATCATGTGGACATCGGAAACAACAGTAGAACAGCAAGGACAGAGCTTATCCAAACCTTGGTCATAAAGAGAAAAAATATATAAGATTCTACCATGCCACTGTTCCTGAACTGCAGTCTCAATCCACATGCCAGTCACCATATGTGGATTCAGTTGATTCAGTAACAATGCTACATTCAGCATGTGCAGACCAAGGGACAACAAATTCTCTAATCGTGAACTACTACAACAATCAGTGATTCGCTAGAGCACCCAAGGATTGGTGAACCAATTTGACACCCATGATAGGCGCCCAGCTAAACTGTAGTTTGAAGCACAGCCATCTGAGGTGCACAAATCAGACACAACACAACAAGTATCACCAACACATGCCTTCCATAGTAGGGTACAACATCACATATCAATCAGACGTTTTGTGCAAAATCTGCAGATCTTAGCTAGATATTGTGCTTGCCATGCACCAAACCACAACAAATCTCCCTTGGATTGGACATTGGAGCAAACAGAGCAGTTGCACACACACACACACACACACACACACACACACACACATTACAGTACACTTCACGTTAACTAAAACATTATGTACACTTACAGAACAGTCCTGCACATAGACATTCAGTAAAACCAAAATCCTGGGTGGGTGAGCAGAACTGAAATCGTAATCACCTGGAAATGGCCTGCTCGGTCTTCTTCTGGCCGTCCTTGTGGGCCTTGTCCTTGATGTGCTTCAGCAGCGTGACGATCTCCTTCATGTCACTACCCCCGGATCATGAAATGTGTAGAGGAATCAATCAATCAATCGCACGAAATTTCCCCCAAAAACAATTTGTCACGGAACGGAGGCGCAGTTATTAGGAACGAAAACCCTCGCTTCGTCGCCCCGATTCGAACCAACGGCCTCGCTCCCGGACCGCGGCGAATCCAAAGCAGCGAACACGGAAGGCATGGAGGAGAGAGAGAGGGGTGTGGAGCAGGCAAGAGAAGGCACCTGTCGAACTCGTGGTCGGAGTCGTCCATGCCGCTGCGCTCCCGCCGCCTCTTGTCGGAGACGAGCGCCTCGGCGGGGTCCTTCGCAGCCGCGGCCCGCTTGCCGCCGCTCGCCTTCGCCTTGGCCTTCGCCGCCGCCGACATCGCCGCTGGTGCCCGGGCCCGAGAGAGAGAGAGAGAGAGAGAGAGAGCGCCTTGCTGCCTCTGGGGACTGGGAGGTGGTGGTGCGGTCGTGACGCTGTGCGTGCTTTGGTTTCGCGGGTTTTGAAATGGACGCCGGGTAAGGACTGGACGATGAAGCTAGGCCGCGACGGAGTGGAGAGAGGCACTGGGCCTAGCGAATGTACGGAGGTGGCCCAAATCAATGGCGGCCCAAGTCAGTTTGTTCTGTATTTCTGAGAGTTTCCATTTCTTTTTAGGCTCAAATGTGTGTTTTCCCAATATTACAAGCAATAATTAGTACGGAGTACTTTTTGCGATTATAATCAGTAACTACGGATCATATATCACACCAGAATCAATACATATTGACCCTTTGGCTCCTAAAGCAAGTCGTTTTGGTCTTTTGGACATGGATACTGTTTTTTTTAAAAAAAAAACTTTAGCTGCTACTTTTTTGCTATAAAATATATAGTCAAACGTATACATTCATGAAACTAGATTTCGAGACGAATCTATTTAAATCACTTTCATATTTTCAAACTTAATCTAAAAGAAATTATTTGTAGTTAAAGTTTAAAATATTTAACTTAAGATAACATCAAAACAACTTACTTTAGGGAACTAGAGGGAGTATATAGGTTTAATTTGGGATTTAAGTTTGCTTATGCTAATAGATTAGGCACCCCTAGTTCTCCGAATTTGATGGCTCACTTTGGAACCCAGGATTCTAAAAAATACATACTATGTTCTCTCTATAATCATGACTACATGCACTTGCCATATGTCTATATTGCAATAAGAGTTTGATTGAAAATGTATATATCCACCTTAATCTGTATGTATGTTAAAGTGAGTTAGGATGAAATTTTGCTTAAAATTTACCTCATTCTACTCCAACATATACGAATTGAGATGGATATATATATTATATATATATATATATACACACACACACACACACACACATCGAAATAAGGCTTATATAAGGGGGGAAATAACATTCTTGTCGCACACGCCATATATTGTGGTGCGTCGCCGATGGGCTTCCGTTGCAGCCTTATTAAGGGCATATGACCCCTGGTGGGCGCTTTGGGTTGCATATGGGCGAATTAACCCTTCATTTTTTTTCATGATGTTGTGAAATCGGCTGACGTAGAATTATCACTTGTTTTGGTAAGGGAAGCCTGCTACAGCTGATAATGGCCTAAGACAATATATTTAGGGTCATTAACATTTCACATTATAATAATATAAGATTATCATAGACATATGAGCATCGTACCTGTTAATTATAAATTTCACACGCATGTCAATCGGATATTGATCTAGACATAGAAAAAGGGGTGTGTCATGTCAAATTGATCGTGTTGTGATACTTGGGCTCAGGCCATACACCCATGAATAAAACTTGGTGAAACATGAAGTTAACCACTTGATCTACATTTAGTTTTGCTTTGGTTTTTGAACAAAACCAACCCATTCATCTTTAGAATTTGTGGGATAAAACAAGCACTCCCATCATTTGGAATTGTAAATCATTTAATTTATATCTTTTTGTAACATAACTTTTTAGGATGAACACCTGATTGAACCTTGTACATATCTCTCAAGAAGAATATGGTCGACTCCTTGTTATTGGGTCGTGATAAAGTAATGCATATTCTAGTAATTCGAAGCAACACGTTCATTTGAGATTCTCATCCATCCACGTGTATAGAGTAGAACTTAAACTATAAGTTGAATTTGACAACAAACATCCAAACAAACTCTAAAATGATAAAATGAAAACCCAATGCAGGACCGATTTTTTTTTAAGCATGAATTCGTCGCACGGGAGGCGCAGGACGGGCCACGTCGGCCCGCTGCCCGGACTACGGTAGAGCCTGGACCGCACCCTACTGACATCTCGACCCTACAGAAGATCCATCCAACCAAAACAGTACTGACACGTGGGACACGTCCCCACGCGCCACGAGTGGCTACGGTGCCTCCTCGCCTTCCCGCCACACATCCCGCGCTCCCCTCTCACCGTCGCAACAGAAACTATCGCTCGTCGCCGTCGACCCAAGCCACGCCACCGACATGTAGGACCACACCACAGGTCCCACTCGGCAGAGACTCTCTTCCCCCGGCGACAGCGAGAGCGAGAAGGCAACGGCTCTCCGTCCCCGGTCACCGCGCGCGTCTCCTTCTCTCCGTCTCCTCCCAGTCCCAGTGAGTGGCCTTGGCCAAAGTACACTCTCCTGCTCGACTCGAGCGCACGAGCGATGAGAGTTGTCGCCTCGCCCGCCGCCTCCTTCCTCCCGGGGATCCCGAGCGCTAGCCCTAGCCCTCGCGCGCGCGGGGCTCCCCTTTCCGCGGCGACCGCCCTCTGGCGGACCCCTTCCGGGCGCTCCGTCGCCGCCGCCGCCGCGGCCGCGGCCGCTACAGGGGACCACTGGGGCTCCGACCACCACCACTACCACGGAGGAGGGCGCGCGGGCGCGTCGGAGGCCGGTCCCACCGCGTCGGCGCGCGGCGTCAAGTGCGACGTGGACGTGGTGTCGTGGCGGGAGCGGCGGGTGCTCGCGTCCGTGCCCGTGGCCGCCGACGTCGACACCCTGTGGCAGGTCATCACCGACTACGAGCGCCTCGCCGACTTCATCCCCAACCTCGTCCAGAGGTCCGCATTTTTCTCGTCTCGATTTGTCGCTTCTGAACTGTGATTGCACTGATGGTGATGGTTCCCTCATCAAGCCCGCATTCTGAAGGTGTCTGATTGGGGTGATTTTTTTTTTTTTTTCGTGCTCGCTTGCAGTGGAACGATTCCGTGCCCGCATGAAGGGCGGATATGGCTGGAGCAGAGAGGCCTGCAGCAAGCGTTGTACTGGCACATTGAGGCGCGCGTAGTGTTGGATCTCCAGGAAATCCATGACTCAGTACGTGCCGTCACAGATTGTCTTCCATTAACTGCTAAATTGCAATGGAACAGTTTTGGAGTACAACATTTGTCATCGCTGACAATGTCATGTCGTTATGTGAAATGCCACTGGAAAGTACTAGTAGATGATCAGTTGGCCAGCCGTGTACTATTAGCCCTAGATATAGGTTGTAGATCTAGCTTACGCACTAGGGGTGTGAGTGTGTTAGGGTGTGTGTGAGTCTGTGGTGTGTGTTGGTGCGTGAGTTTATATACTACAACTTGTACTCAAAGGTTGAGGCGATCAAAAAAAAAAATGATCAGTTGGCCAGTCTATGAGGGTGTGAATGCCACATTTTTGTTTTTTCAGCATGTGTTGTTCTTCTTGCTGTGGAGCTGTACTGTTGTGTTTCTCTCTGATATGTTTCTTGGTTGTATGAGTTATATTTGGCAAATCTGAAAAATGGTGATGGATCTCCACCGTTTTCTATTCTATATTAAGTTACATTGCCTTACCTGGTTATTCCTTCATGATTATGCTTTCAGATTAATGGGCGAGAACTCCATTTCTCTATGGTAGATGGTGACTTCAAGAAGTTTGAAGGAAAATGGTCCATAAGATCTGGTCCAAGGTATGCATCTGATGATCATTTTTTTTTTCTCAGGATAAGTGGGAGGTAAATCAATAAAGACATAAGTGCATGTATCTTGTATACTAGTATACAACCTTATCTATTGATTTCTTTTGATGAACATCCAGCTTAATTTCATCACTAGCTTATCTTTGCATCCCCGTGATGCACTAGACTAAAAACAATTTTACTTGTTTTCATTATTCCTTAAGGAGGTCTCGAACTTGTAGTGAGAGGAAAAGGAGATTAAGTCTAATATGGACTATTTTGCTTTTGTTTTCTGGCAGGTCCTCTAGTTCAATTCTGCTGTATGAAGTTAATGTGGTACCAAGATTTAACTTCCCGGCTATATTTCTTGAAAAGATTATAAGGTCAGATCTTCCTGTAAATCTTGGTGCCTTGGCTTGTAGAGCTGAAAAGATTTATCTGGAAAATCAAAGTTGTGGTTCGAGAAAATTCTCTGTTGAGGACTTGAAGCCATCATCTACTTCTCAGCTTGATAAATTCCATAGTACAACAGTTGATACTTCTAATAAGTTTAAAGAAGCACCTCCCACTTCTCCTGGTGTTAGCAGTGTGCTTCCATCTCCTGCTTCTGAATTGATTAGCAAATGGGGTGTATATGGAAACGTATGCAGAATTGATAGGCCTTGCGTGGTAGATGAGATCCATCTTCGAAGATTTGATGGCATGTTGGTAATTTACTAAACTTATATCATTTTTTAAAAAAAAACTTATATAATTAATTATTGGATTCTTAGACATAGGGAAGGGCATTAAACTTTTGTCTTATCCTTTGATACGGTGTAAATGAAGGAACATGAGGGGGCTCATAGGTGTGTTTTTGCTAGTATCACTGTGAAAGCACCAGTTCGAGAGGTATGGAATGTTCTCACGGCATATGAGAATTTGCCCGAGTAAGTACTATCTTTCTACAGATCTTTTGAGTTCACATTCTTATTTTATTACAGAAATGATCTAACAAAAATCATTTGATAGATTCGTACCAAACCTGGCTATCAGTAAGATTGTTCTTCGTGATAATAATAAGGTCCGCATAATGCAGGTAAAATATGTGGTTCTCTTCTGTCGTATTTTGTGGTTAACTGTTTTTACTAAAACATATGAAGTAGGGGGCTTAGATTGTCCTTTGTTTTTACTATACAGCATAAAAAAGTCCTCAAGTCATACACAGTTTTCTCTTGTGTCCCTGTTTCAGTTCACTCGATTGTTTTCACTGTGCTCATCTGAAAGAAAGTTCTGTAAATTCAATCTGATAGTCTTTGTTTTCTTTTTCATGCATTATATCAAATCGTTTTTCTAGGAGGGTTGCAAAGGCCTGCTGTATATGGTCCTTCATGCCCGTGTTGTTATGGATCTCCGTGAAAAATTTGAGCAAGAGATCAGGTTTGAACAAGTTGAGGGTGATTTTTACTCGTTTAAAGGGAAATGGCGTTTAGAACAACTTGGGGATCAGCATACCCTGTTGAAGTACATGGTTGAGACTAAGATGCATAGGGACACCTTTCTCTCTGAGTCTATCCTTGAAGAGGTAAGCCATATATGCATTTTCTTTAATTCATATAACATTTCACTTATTAGCTTAAGATGGTTAAAGTAGGCTTTTATGTGTACACTGTATTCTGTTTTGGTTATACAAGTGCTTTGCATGGTAACTTCATGCCTTCTCAAGTGGTATAAGCTTACTATAGTTAAATTTTCATATTTTTTTGGTTTAAACTCAATTATCTCTAAAGAACCTAACAGGGATCGGTTTTCCATTTTCTTGGTGGACACCTCTCAAATATCCAAATTAAAAACTTGAAGGTATTTTAACATCATTTGTTTTACAAGTCATGTTGTATCTTCAGCTCTTCAAATTCCAGGTGACTAGCAGTTAGGACAACAAAAAAATTTATCGTTGTTTCTGATATTTTTTACTTGTTTTTGACAATAGGCTGATGTTTTTGTGCTCTTACTTGGATTAATTGTATGTGGTGCTTTGATGATTATTTCAGCTGCATGCTTTGATAAAATTTAATGTCTTTAGAGATAGTAAAGCAGACTCCATTTTCATCAATCTGTTACAGGTCATATATGAAGATCTTCCATCAAACTTGTGTGCAATCCGTGATTATATTGAAAAGGCTGGAGCCAAGGGTGGCAACTCCACAGCTTATTCTGATATGTCCATGGACCCAGATGCTTATCATGCTGAAAGCAGGCAATGTGAGCAGGCATCTGTGTCTTGCTCATCCAGTACCATGAAGCAGAGACCAAAAGTGCCAGGGTTGCAAAAGGACATTGAGGTCCTAAAATCAGAGCTTGAGAATTTCATTGCAGAGTATGGTCAATATGGTTTCATGCCTAAGAGAAAGCATCTCCGGTCTCATGGAAGGGTGGATATCGAGAAGGCAATAACACGAATGGGTGGGTTCCGGAAGATTGCTAGCATAATGAACCTTTCTCTTTCTTACAAAAATCGAAAACCAAGAGGATATTGGGATAATCTGGAGAACTTGCAAGAAGAGGTAATACTATATATCTTTAGCTCCTCCTGTGCTTATCAGATATCCATTCTAACACAAGAATACAGATATAACCATGTTTTTTAATCTTTTAACAGTTTTGCACCATATATTGCAAATATAGTTTTGAGGAAGTTATATTGCAAATAGAGTTAAAACTTGTCCCCTTATATTTCCAGTATGAATGGAAAGCTAGCACTCTGACCCTGTCCATTGAATTTTATAACCTCATATGCTGTATTCAACATTTTGGTTCAACTTCTGACATCAGCATCTGATTATATACAGATCAGCCGATTCCAGAAAAGTTGGGGGATGGATCCTTCTTATATGCCAAGTAGAAAATCTTTTGAGAGGGCAGGTAATACATTTAAAAAAATGTTGGAAATTGAAAAAAGAAAAGTATTGTGGCACTTTCATGCTACTGTTTTATTCATTTTAGCACAAATGTCTTTGGCTTTATACCATCATTACATGAAAAGCAGAAAATTGGCTCCTGTTGTCAGGTTAGATCTGCAGGTTAGATTGGTGCCATGTCATGAAGTTTCCTTGTCTGTCTTTTGAAATGATTTTCATGCTCTTTTGGTAGGTCGTTACGACATTGCTCGAGCATTGGAAAAATGGGGTGGCGTGCAGGAGGTTTCGCGCCTTCTCTCTCTTAAACTAAGACGTCCTAGAAAACAAGGCGACTTGGATGATGAGAGCCGGTCTGAATCCCCATCGGAGATGGCACAGAAGCAAGGGGTGAAACCTGATAAAGGCAATGTTTCCCCAGATGCACAGAAATGGCTCCTGAAGCTGAAGGATTTGGACGTCAATTGGGTGGAATACTAGATGAAGCTTTGAGAAAAGATATGGCCTCATTATTAGCTCAACTCTTCCCCTTCTTCGGTGGTGATCTGAAAACATTCCAACAAAGACGCCACAAATTGTGTACAGAAAAGCGCGACACATGAGCCAACCCATTCTGAAGGCAACCTACCAGCAGGCAACAGGTTTTCTTGTCAGTAATCACGACTCTTGGCTACTGTGTATCTAGAACTGCTGACTATACTAACAGCTTTGTTGCGGTCAAATTGGTCCGTGGATTTGACAAAGACAAGCCACTAAACACAGAACGGTTGTGCGATTTTGTGTTTGAGTCAGCCTTATCTTTCAAAGCAGATGGTCATCGATGGGTTGCCTACTTTTGTTAGCGATGATGTAAGTTGACCTGGCCCTTTTTGTTTTGACACGGAAAAGAGAAGGTTACGGCCATCAAGTAATAGTTTCAGTCGGCACGTTTACATTACATTGTTGTCAATCAGGCACATAGTTGCATTTCCTGTCGCTGCTTGGCAAGATGGGTTGCTTTTATCGCAGCTTGGCAAGATGGGTCATTTTTTGGGGGCTAGTTTAGCTATTAGCATGGCGGGTCTGTAAGAGAAAACAGAGAATTAGAACGTGAATTTTAAAGACAAAAAAAAGAAAAAAGAAAAATAAAAGGTCCCGCCGGGATTCGAACCCAGGTCGCCAGATTCAAAGTCTGGAGTGCTAACCACTACACTACGGAACCATTTGTGGCATTTGGGTTAAATTTAAGTTATAAATATGGTATTAAAAGCCGGGTGGCGAAATGAAAGATTCCTGTTTGTTCGTTGGGCGCGACATCATTTCTCACTTTCTCAGAGCACGTGCGCTGAGGAAGGGCTCTGAAATGAAATTACCAAAGCATCGGACATAATCTCCCTCTCCGAAAAACACACGCACGCACTGTCACTGTGTGGGTCGCAGTTTGCAGTACTCGTACGTTCCAATCATCCGAGTTCAGCTTCTCATTATGGAACTGCTCCGAACTTCCCTTGATGATAGAAACAAAGATTAAAGACAACACCTACTGCATCTTTTTTTGAAACAAACCTCAGGTCCATACTAAAATATGCCGGTTATTTTGTACAAATTGCAGTGCTCAGTATCAAGCTCGATCTGAATTTGATGCTTACAATTACATAGTATTGCCATAGGGAAGCCACACTAACAGTGGAATGATCACTTTGTTCCGCCAAGGTTTGCCAGCCAGAGCTTAGAGCAAATTCAGCAAATCATAATCAATTCCCTAATCGATCTACAAACCTGTACACTTTCCTCTTCCTTGGAGTGGATGACAGAGGCAGGCATTCTGCCGAGTTCGCCGGATGATGATGATCTGTGCCATGGATGGATCAGGATGACGCAGACGACGCGCCTTTTACATGGTCATGTACGGCTGCGGCGACAGCAGCTGCCGCGACACACGTTCACGGTTCCTCGCCGACTCGGAGCGGGCCAGCGCCATCTCCTGCTCCAGGCTCGGCGACGGCGCGGGCGCCACCGGGCCCGTCGACGACGAGACGACCGTGGAGACCATGCTGGAGCTGACGCCGCTGGCCGTGGTGGTGGCCGTGGTGGTGCTGAGGAAGCTGTCGGACGACTTGGGTGGCGGCGGCCTCTCGAGCTCCATGACCCCTTCCAGCATCTGCACCACCTTCCCCATGGACGGGCGCTGCGCCGGCTGCTCCTGGATGCACCAGAAGCTCACCTGCAGCGCGCACTCCACCTGCGCCATGTCGAGGTCCTCGGCGGGGAGCTTCCTGTCGAGGATGCCGGCGAGGTTCCCCCTCTCGTACTCCTCGTACGCCCACACCGAGAACTTCTTCCGCCCCGTCTCCTCCGACACGTCGAAGTTGCGGCGGCCGCTGACGGTCTCCAGCAGCACCATCCCGTAGCTGTACACGTCGGACTTGGCCGTGATGGGCAGGTTGGCCAGCCACTCCGGCGCCAGGTACCCCCTGGTGCCGCGCACGCTGGTGAGCGTCCGGTGGCGGTGGTCCTTGGGGTTCACCAGCTTGGCCAGCCCGAAGTCGGAGACCTTGGCGTTGAAGTGCTCGTCCAGGAGGATGTTCTCGGGCTTGATGTCGCAGTGCACGATGCAGTCGCGGCACTCCTCGTGCAGGTACGTGATGCCCCTCGCCGTGCCCACGGCCACCGCGAACCGCGTCGGCCACGGCATCTTCCCGCCCGGCGGCGCGTCGCCGTCTTTGCCTGCGAAGAGGAAGGCGTCCAGGGAGCCGTTCTTCATGAACTCGTACACCAGCAGGCGGTGGCGGCCCTCGGAGCAGAAGCCGATGAGGCGGACCAGGTTGAGGTGGTGCGTGCTGCTGATGGTGGCCACCTCCATCCGGAACTGCTTCTCCCCCTGCTCGATCCCTTCCAGCTGCTTCACCGCCACCACCGTCCGGTTCGCCAGCACGCCGCGGTACACGGCGCCGAACCCGCCGGCGCCCAGCTTCTCCTTGAACCCCTTGGTGGACCGCTGCAGCTCGCTGTACGAGAACTGCACGGGGGCGCCCGACGCGTACTCCAGCAGCGCGTACTGCGCCGACGCCGGCCCGTACTTGGCGCTGTGCCGGCAGAAGAACCACCAGAGCGCCCACTCGCCGAGCACCAGCGCGGACACCACGCTCAGGACCACGACCGCCACGACCCAGGCGCGGACGCCGGAGCCGCCGCCCGAGTCGGCGCCCGCGGTGCTGCCGGCGACCGGGTTGGGCAGCGGCGGGTAGCACACCTTGACGAAGGACGTGCTGGGCAGCGCCGCCGACTGGTAGCCGCTCACGAAGTTGGACACCTTGAGGAAGCAGAGGCCCGAGCCGTCGGAGAGCGCGGTGGACGCGACGCAGGAGCTGCCCGAGAGGCAGTTGAGGCGGCAGGCGGTGATTCCGACGAAGAACTGCTCCGTGGTGATCTCCGGCGGGTAGGTGAGGAACTGCGTGTTGTCGAGCTGGAGCATGGTGGAGTTGCCCGGGCAGCTGGCGAGGTCGACCTTGCGCGTGCACCCGCCGCGCGGCTTGGTGGGGTCGGAGAGCTGGAAGTTCTCCGACGGGCACCCGCACACGGGAGCCGTGCCGTTGTAGCTGCACACGCCCATGTTGCCGCAGTAGCCGAACACTTGGCACTGGTCCGCCACCGCCGACCACTGCTCCGTGGCGGCGTTGCTGCCCCGGGCGGCGCTGTAGGCGCGGAAGTTGCCGTCCGCGTCGAGGCGCACGAAGCGCATCATGTCGCCGCTCTCGCCGTAGTTGCTGCTGTAGGCGACGACGACGGGGGAGGTGAGGGTGCCGTCGGTGAGGGAGACGATGCCGTTGGTCTGCATCGTGAGCGTGGGCGAGCTCAGCGTCTTGTTCCCCGTGAAGGAGGTGTTGTACCCCTTGTTGAAGTAGGTGACGGTGGCGGCGGCGCTGGTCCACCGGAGCGTGAGGTTGCCCGTGGCCTTGTCGACGGAGAAGACGTAGGAGCCGGAGGTGAGGTTCATGCCCGAGGTGAAGTTCTGCGACA
>JAKNSH010352268.1:0-10246 GCA_027790015.1 Cymbopogon flexuosus
AAGGGGATAGGAGTTGTTATACCACCGGTGAAGAGAAGATATCGATGTAGCCAATCACCAAGATGATACACAAGCAATCAATTATAATGTGTAGAGCCAATCACCAGGAGACAAAGGATGACATAATTGTTTTGTTCACCCGTTGTTCACTTATGCACCAACAAGCTACGTCACCTGTTGTATCGATCACCACCTAGATGGTTCCTCGGTGTGACCCTCAAGTCACTTGCCCCGCAAGACAATCCCCCGCAAGGGAACCGCAAAACACCACTCTCAAGTGAGGTACTCAACGATACGCGCAATCCACTAGAGTAGCTTTTGGCGTCCTACCGAGAAAAGCTCAAAAACCTCTTACAATCACACCGGAGGGGGGCAAGAACAATCACCAACTCTTTCCAACGCCTCCAACAAACTCCAAGCCGGCTAGGAGTGGTACTCTCGAAGAGTAACAAGAAATCTTGAGACGAGTAACCAGTTAGGACTCCCCAACCCATGTGAGGAGTTAGACAACCAGGCTTGTTCTCACCTAATGACTGAGTAAGGTAATGTTTCCATTTGATCTGTGTCCTCACGGTGCGGTGCACCTATGGCCTCATTTTAAAAATGTACAAGTGGATTTGGTTACATCCTTTGCCACACCTTATATGTTTGGTAAGAGTCAAATGTTGCCATGAAACATATTTTTGTTATATGGTGTATGACATGGACGCCATACCAAACATACGAGTCCTTCCAATATATGGCAAATATACTTTAAAGAAAAATATATAACAACTTGTCCCGGATAGGTTGGAGTCTCGCTATTCTTCGCCTTCTTTTTTACTTGGACGGCTTTATATACAAAAACATTGTGGACCCTGTTATAGTGGTTCTTGTCTTCAATTGGTCCTGTGGTTCCTTGGCAACAGAAACAACAGAACATGGTTGGCTGGTTAGTTGGTTGTTGCGTGCGTCATTCACAAAAAAAAAAAATGCCGGGGCAGTTGAAAGCTTTTTCACATATACGTAGGATAATAATAAACTTAAAAGGAAGATTTGAGCATAATAAGTAGATGAGTTTGTTATACGCAGCTATCAGATTGTGCGTCCCACCAGAGCTGGCTGTGCGTCTGCAGTTTGGTTCTTCCTTTTTTTTTTTTTAAGAAAACTGGAGGGAATCCTTCTGGTCTTATTTGCAAGAATGAATATCAGAGATGCCTCACTCAGTGCTTCTGTTGTTTCTTCTCCAAATTGGTTAATCATTATTATTTACTGACTCATTTATCTGGTCAATAATATTTATTAACCTTCAAGATGTACGTATTTTCATCCTCCTACTAAAAAAAATAGATAATAGATATCCACCGGTCAAGTCTACAGAGGACACCATTTGGGTAATTCGAGCGTCAACTTCAACAACGATATTTTTGCGATTACAATAGAACAACTGGGAAGACCAAAAGACCAAGGGAGACTCGTACGTTGTATATTGATAAGTGTCTCGGCGGAACTGACGGCATCATAAGTTCGGCTCGTAGAGAATCCATCCTACGAGCAGCTAGCTACTACCTGCATCCTATCCATGCAATAACCTCGCAAAGGAAAGCTTTTAGATGCGCTATGCCGGACTTCCTGGTGAGCGCAGCGATGGGGGCCTTGAGCCCCCGTCCTGCATAAGCTTGCTGCTCTGCTCGGCCATGAGTACAAGCGTTTCAAAGGGGTCCGGCGTGAGGTCGAGTTCCTCAAGCGGGAATTGGAATTCATGCACTTGTTCCTACTGAAGAAGTCTGAAGAGGAGAATCCTGATGCACAAGACAAAGCATGGATGAAGGAGGTGCGGGAGCTCTCCTACGACATCGAGGACAGCCTCGATGACTTCAGAGTTCGTGTTGATGAAGAGTCAACCAGACCAGACGGCTTCATTGAGAAATGCAAGAACCTATTGGCCAAGACCAAGGCCCAGACGGCTTCATTGCGAAATGCAAGAACCTATTGGCCAAGACCAAGGCCCGCCGTCGGATTGCTAAGGCGATTCAGGATTTGAAAGTCCAAGTCAAGGATGTGAGTGAGAGGAATGCAAGATACAACCATATCGGCAATAATGTTATGAACACAAGCAATACCATTGTGGATCGAAGAGCTCTTGCCATATTTGAGGATGCTTCAAGGCTTGTGGGTATCGATCACCCAAAACAAGAGGTAGTTTCATTTTTGACTGAGGATGGGGGTATTTCCACACAGCAATCGAAGATAGTCTCTATCGTGGGAATTGGAGGACTTGGAAAGACAACCCTTGCAAACCGAGTGTACCAAGAGCTGAAGGATCTGTTCCAGTGCCGAGCTTTCTTGTCGGTATCACGGAATCCTGACATGGTTAAGATTTTGAGAACTATTCTCAGTCAGGTGAAAGGTTGTCCTTTTTATATGACAGAAGCAGCGAGCATAGAGCAGTTGGTCACTGATATCCGTCAATTCATTAAGACAAAAAGGTACGCCCATATCCGTTCCGTTACAGAATCCGTCTATTCGATCTTGGTGTACAACTCTCTACTCAGAGTAGGCCTTCACTTGCATGTATGATCGGGGACTATATAAGGAGTAGAGACTAGAGATATCAACCAACCCAACATAAGGGTCTCATCCAATACTTGTAAGGAGCAATTAGGAGTGTTTAAGAGGATTATGCTAGATGGTTCTATGGCTCCAGATTCTTGTATAGAGGAATTAGAGGATCCTAGATGTTCAAGTAGGGTTGTGAGCGACAATCACTTATATATGCTCTTTCAGAGTTGTGCTTATAGTATTTGCGGTTGCCTTTGCTAAAATCCTAATCACTTGTTGTTGTTGCTTCAATATCATAATCTTGGATTTTGTAAGAGATTCATTTATGTTCTTCATGATAGGGTACAAGCTTGTGGCATACTCATAATAACTATGGTTATCAGATTCTAACACAATCAATACTCTAGAACAGCTTAAAGCATCTCTAGGAGTCTTGTAAAACAATAACTATTTTGATTTTTAGCAGAAAAAGAAAAACAGTCCCCTACAAAAGTTTGGTAAAAAGGCTAAAAAATAATTAAAAAATTGTTAGATATCCTCTCCATGATTCGCAGTTGAGAGGAACTCATCCACATCCACCCGACATTTTAAGATCAGTGTAAGAAAATAAAGGGTTCCAAGTGAAAAAACTGTAAATGACAAAGAAACCGGTAACAGTGGTTTGCTAGGTTAGAAATAGTTTGGAACTCCCAACGCAAAATCCTTTAGGAAGTTATAAACTATTGGAGAAGAAAATAACCTGTGGTTGCTACATATTTAGTTACCTCGCTAAAGTTATTGGTTTAGCTATTTAATTATAGCAAACACCTAGAATTGCTCTTAGAGCCTATACAGACAAATTTGGTGCAGGTTTTCATTTCTTAGTATTGGAGATATAATTTACAAATCCTAGTTTAGATGTAACTTTTTAGTACATCGTGATCCTGCTCTAATTTTACAAATTTCTTTGTCTAGTCTTTGTCGTTCTTGAAATCCTAAATCATACCTCTCCTCCTACTACCCATTTTTGAGTGTCTGAAAAGTAACAGTGACATAGCTACAAACAATTCTTACACTTTACTAGTGTATAATGTTATTATTTTTAAAAATAGAGTTTCTGGTATTGTATTGATAATTATCCATGGATTTTTTTTGAGCTAAAAAATGTATCCTTCCATATATATACTAAACAACTTTATCTCGTAGGTACTTCATTGTAATTGATGATGTATGGGATGTGGAAGCATGGGACACAATTAAGCATGCTTTGTCAGACAATAGTTGTGGTAGTGTGATAATAACCACAACTCGGATACATGTTGTGGCCAAAGCATGTTGCTCATTATATTGCGGTCGCGTTTACCAATTAAAGCCTCTTCAAGAACAGGACTCCAAATGGTTGTTCCAAAATAGAATATTTGGTCTCGGAAATGAATGCCCAGAAAACCTAAAAGAAGTCTCTGATAAGATCTTGAGAAAGTGCGGCGGGTTACCATTGGCCGTTATTACAATATCTGGTTTGCTAGCTAGCAAATCAAAGAATGGAGTTCACTCAGTCGCAGAGTGGGATCAAGTTCAAACTTCTATTGGTCATGGACTTGAAAGAGATTCAACTGTGGAGCAAATGATGAGAATCTTATCACTCAGTTATTTTGATCTTCCTTCACATTTAAAGGCTTGCCTATTATATCTCAGTATATTCCCTGAAGATTATGAAATTGAGAAGAAGCGTTTAATACGGCTATGGGTGGCAGAGGGGTTTATTCCTGCTGAATCTACTACAAGCACCTTGTACGAATCAGGTGAGAAATGCTATAGTGAGCTCATCAACAGAAACTTGATCCTTCCTAGACGAACCTTTGTTTTTCCGTGGCCGTGGGGAGTAAATGAATTGGATAGCCAGGTGGATGGCTGTCTTGTCCATGATACAATTCTTGATTTCATCATGTGCAAATCCTCCGAAGACAACTTTATTACAGTACATGGTGTTCCAAGACTAACACCTGCACCGGAGGAAGGAATTAAAGTTCGCCGACTGAGTCTGCAAGATGAAACTGGGGGAGAGCCCTTACAGTTACACCTGAAACAGAATAATGCAAATATCCGGTCAATTATTAGTTTTGGATTCCCCTGTTCCTTGTTGGGTGTTAAATTCTTGCGTGTCCTCGACTTCATGGACTGTCGGGGATTAGAAAACCATCATCTTACAAACATTGGAGAATTACTCCTGCTGAAGTATTTGGGCCTCAAAGAGACATCGATAACTGAGCTCCCAGAACAGATTGGAGCCCTACAGTATTTGGAAACACTTGACATACGGGGCTGCCAAATAATCCAATTACCAACGGCTATAGTTCGACTAAAAAGACTTGTCAACCTACTGATGGGTCCTTGCAAGCAAAACGGATTTCCCAGTGGAATTAAAAACATGCAGGCATTGGAAGAGTTAAATTCAGTATACATTGATATAAATGCTGCAGCTATTTATCTTGAAGAAATTGGCGATTTAACCAAGATGAGGCATCTGGGTATAAATTTTTTTTGCAATTCGGGCACTATTAACGAGGAAAGCTACGTGGATGTCATACAAAAGATGGTTTCTTCTTTTCAACGGCTAAATAATCTGCAAAGTTTAGACATACAATTTCGCTATTCTGGAGAAGCAGCGCATGCCGTCACCTTCTATGGAGATGAAGTCATCCTTGAGGTTCCTTGGTGGTCTGCTAGCCTAAGAAAGCTTTTTTTCTTGATGAGTCCCATGTCAAGGGTTCCAAGCTGGATCAAGTCACTTGTTAACATTGAAGAATTACAGCTGAGAATAAATAAATTGGATCAGGGAAGTCTTTGTATTCTTGGCGACCTACCAGTTCTTGTCTATCTATCACTGGATATAGTAAACAACGAAGGCATACACTCGACAGACAAACAACGACTTGTGGTCAGAAACAGGCATGGATACAAAAGCTTGAAGAATTTCAGGCTAGACCTACCAGTTGATGTCGCTCTAATATTGGAGGCGGCAGACAACACTGAACATATGACCTTGACGGACCAAGTACAAATTTTGATTCTGATGAGCAACATGCTTCTACATCATAGTCCAAGCTCGATATCTCTCTTGAGTAGGCGCCCCAGTTTTCCCATGCTGACGTTTGAAGCTGGATCCATGCCAATGTTGGAAGAGCTCCATATTTATTTTGATGCAGATACAACAATTTCTGTGTGTGATGGCCCTCTTGATTTTGGTCTCAAGCATCTCTCCCAACTCACGGAGGTCCGGTGTCATATGTACGGCACCGAAGTTAATAGTCTGCATGTAGAAGCTGCCATTCAAGAAGAACTTGACAACCACCCGAAGCTTCCACGTTTCATAAAACATCATAACCCTTCAACCGAAGGCGAGAGGAGCAACCAAGACCGAGAACAGGAAGCTGTTCAGGTGCTAGCAGACGATGTCGCCATCTGCACTTCTGGTACTCCATGAATCCCAACTTTTGTCTTATTTCCATTGAGTTTCATCACCTTTAAATGATACAACTTGTTGCTCCTATTACTAAAATCGCCATTTGTTTATGCAAATGTGCAGGTGATGACAAGACAAGCTCCTCCACCATGGACGACAAAACCAGCGTCAAGGGAACGCCAGGTACGCACAGTTTTTTATTATATGTACTATTGCCTATCAAACAACTGTTTCTTTAGAAGGAGCAGGAAAAGATTTTCCGGTGCATATATTAGACGATCCAAAATAAAAAGCACGAGATTTCGTTTTCAGTCTCCCCTGCTCTGCACTCAGACAACTTAACGGAAGAAAAAGAACTGCCGAACAAGGGAGAGTACTGAAAACAATCAACAAGAAAACCACCAGAAAAAATTGAAACATGGTACAAGCAAAAGCCTACTGAGAGTCCCTAACATCTGTTGTTGACGCCAGCTGAGGTTGTTGTATGTCATCTTTACAAAGCATTGCGGCTTGTCAACTTTACCGAATAACTGTTCCAGGGCGCATTTTATTTGAATATTCCTTCAGCCTTTGTTAAACAATTCCATTCTAAACAAAAAAAAAAGCTTTATATGTTCAAATGTCGCGGGCCATACACAGTCCATGGCCATGTTCTAACAGGAACTTGACAATGCTATTGGCTTAAATTTTAATCATATGACAGGGACCACCCCAGCAACCTCTGATGTTCCGGGGCTTCGACTCATTGCTGCTCCTCAGCAAGGGACATTCAATGGCCTTTCCTTGTGCAACGAACACCGTGGTTCCAGTTCCACAGCTGTCGAAGTAGCCTCCTCGGACACTGGTAATGTGTTTTCCTCTGTTCTGCTTGCTCTGGGTCTCTTCTGTTTTGAAAGTAAATTATTTGGCAATGTTTTCATTCAGCATTGTATGTACTACTGTCGTGCGCCTTACATAGTCATTGCTTCTCCAACTTTGGCAGGGGCTTCCCCAACTTCTGATGTTCTGGGGCCTCCAGTCATTGCTGCTTCTCAGCAACAGGAGACATTAGTGTCTCCGTGCTTCACATTCAGTTCTGGATCACCTCCCAACACCGAAGCGGAACAACAGGCAATGGTCTGTTACATGCCGTCGCAGCATGACGACCTTGCCAGCGCCTTCAATGGCCTTTCCTTTCGCAACGAACAACAGCCTGGTTTGAGTGCCACGTCTGTTGAAGTATCCTCCTCGGACACCGGTAATGCTTTCCATCTGCTCCACTTGCTCTGGGTCTCCTGTGTTCCGAAATGTTAATGTACTGGTCACATTTCTTCCTCACTGCATTTGTTTGACATATGGGATGTGCTTATATTATATATTCCACCTAGACTAGTCAAGCCAAATCCTAAAACTGGCACTCTATATACCATGTGTTTACTTTTGCACCGTCTGTTAGAAGCTATTGGAGAATGGAGAGTGGCTTGCAAAAAAACCTAACCCGGCAAGCTAATCTGTTAAAATCTATGTAGAAATAACTCTGCTCGTTTGTTTTAGCTTGGAATTGTAAAAAAGGTAACAACCAAAAATCATAAGCTAAAACAAATGGGAACTTATGTTATGTACACTAACAAGTTGTGCAAACTATGAAAACTTTAATCAAGAGCACATGATTCTAATCCGATGCACTTAAACCCTTCCACCATCCTAATCTCAGTTTTTGCAAAACACCACCTTTACATTGGCCATCGGATTAGAATTCTGTAATATTAATTAAAGTTTTTATAGTTTACACAACATAGCATACGGTGCCAAACAAATAGGGCTTCAAGGAGTTCTTCATACACAATACATACACAATATTCGTTTATTAAAACAGAAAAATATTGTGTGCATTTGAAAACTTTCAGAGGAGAATAACAACCAAATTAAGTATTGATCCATTGATGGAGGTTCTGCTTGTTCGGGTATCTAAGTTGTAATGGCTTTCGCACACTGCTTCTTCATAGAAGTAGGCAAATCCAAAAAGGCCGTTTCTGAGAAGCAAGTTTCCAAAGTTGCCTATATTTATTTGGAGAATAAGCTGTTTTCAAAAATATTTCCTCTTCTTTCATTAGCTTTTCCACTTACAACTTCTGTTAGAAACTAACACAAACGGGTTCCATGTAGGATATTCGTGCCAAGGAGGGACATCTTCAGGAAGAACAGTAACCTCGTTGCTCCCCAGCTCCATCACCTGGGGATCACGTATTTGGAGTGGTCAGCGTCTGGCTAGTGCCAACCTTTTCTGGCACATACAGCAGTGGAAACACTACAATCTTGGATCAGTCTTCTTCTATATATACCATAAATAAAGATCGCTTATGTTTCGTCACTGGTTAAATCAGCCGTGAATCCGACCTCTGATTTGATGGATGCGGCATATTCATTCCTTGCAACTGCATGCATTGCACTCCATCACTGTTTTTTATTATTGTAAAAATGATGTCTTTGCCTTGGTGTAATAAACTTAGGATTAATGGACATGGTGATCCTTCCTGTTTTAATAATAGGTGTGGAACCTTTCTTAATTAATTTTAATTTTGTTGCTAATATATATTAAACCCTCCTTTGCTAAATCCTACACGTACTTCAGTACTAGTGAAGGCAGTGTGTATTTGCTTTCGTGACCTTCCACGCGCAAGCTTGTCTGCTATTTGTCCTGGGAACAATGGCCCGCGCCTGGTTTATACAAGCAAACAGAAACGACCCACTAGTGTTGTGTATACCATGTGTTTAGTTTTGCACCTTCACCTCCTAATGTAAAAATACTGCACAGAACACAAACCCCACTACGCTTGCATGCCTTAAAAAAATCACGTGTTATAGAATTTAGCGGCAGTCTCTCTTGGACGCTATAGCGGCGGCTATATGATGCAGCGTCATGTGGTTGTGCACGCTACAGCGCGCTATTTTAATACAACAGGCAACACATGATAACTTGTGTACAAACTGTAAACACTAAACATGTAATATATTCCCATAATCCTATGATAATCATAAGTTTATAAATCATAACTTCATAAGTCATGATTTCCACGATAATCATAAGTTCATAAGCCAATTCGAGCGGCCTGAACGAATCAGGGTTAGTGGCTAAATAGCGGCGCTCCGGCGCTATTTCGGTTTAGCGGCGCTATAGCGGTAATAGCGCTACAAATAGCAATATCGTCGCGACAAGCTTTCCGGACCGCTATAGCGGTAAAAATAGCGTGCAATTTTTTTTCGTGTTAATAATTATATACTAGGAAGATAATAAGCGTGCAGAAAACCAAAACCGGAAAAGAAAAGCAAAGATCGTCGGAAAAAAGAAAGCAAAGAAAAAATTAAAAAAAAGGAAAAATGCAAAGATGGATAAATAATTTTTCTTTTAAAAAAACAACGTGTTAGCTACAGTTGCCAAAACCCTGAGAAGGCTGGGATTTCTGGGTGGTTAAAGAAAGTAGTTATTTTAGGAACAAATATGTATGTTAGAGTTGATCTTGGCTTAGTGAAAACTGGGCCGAGTCTAGGAACCTAATAACAACTCTCACTATTATCGGCCCACGTTCCTAAAAAAACTAACCTCGGCCCACGACTGGTGGGCCTGATATGATGGATTCACCTCTATGATTAGAGTGGCACTAATCTATACTATAATTGAAAACTTCCGCTTCAACGCGTTGAAGCCCGCCTGCCGCGGATGCGCGTACTCCATCCGCTCCTTCCTCATCTCCGGGCCGTGCAAGCCGCTGCCGGGTGAACGGGTTCGAGGCCGTACAGGGGGGCCTCGCGGGGCTGGCCCCCACCAGTGGGCCTAGGGCTGCGCGAGGGAGGCCAGAGGCCGAGAGCCAGACGGCTGCCGCAGCGGCGGTGCAAGGCCACAGGTTGGCCGCGTGGGGGCAGCAGTCGCGGGCACGAAGCCGCATGTGTGCCCGGCCGCGGGCCTGCTGCCACAACGCGGAGCCGCCGGCAGCCGGCGCGCTGCGCCTTTCTTCTCTACATTCGCAGATGAGACATCCAAATGGGATGACAGTGTGCTGGGGACACCATCATCTTGTCCGTGCGCGTGGGCGCGGTGGTGGATCTTGGGTCTTGGCATCCGGCTGCCGGCACTATGGGAGGCAACGGCTGTGAATGGGGACGACGACTCGGCTTCTCCCCAAACTGCTTCATGCTTTCCATGATTCGTGTGCACCAACTCTCCGTGCAGGTAATTTTGGTAGCTTCAGGCGTTGTTTCCATTTGTTCAAGCCTCCATGCACAGAA
>JAKNSH010352460.1:0-13699 GCA_027790015.1 Cymbopogon flexuosus
ATCTTGGGTCCTTTTGCTTTCAAGTTGAAGTATCCAGCAGGATTTAGGCCAAACCGGAAGTACCTTGAGGAGGGTGTCAGGTGGCAGAAGATGGCCTTTCCTTCACCTTATTTGAATGCTAGCCGAGTCGAGTCTGCAACACCACAGGCTCGAAAGCGTGCCATTGCTGTTCTGCATGAGATTTTGAGCCTGACAATGGAGAGGCGATTGACATCTGATAAGTTAGACATATTTCACAACGAGTACAGGCTTCCATGCAAGTTACTTCTTTGTTTGGTGAAAAATCATGGCATCTTCTACATCACTAACAAGGGAGCAAGAAGCACAGTCTTCCTCAAGGAGGCTTATGAAAACAGTAACCTTATTGATAAGTGCCCTTTACTGAAATTCCATGATCGGTTTGCATCTTTGATTGGCCGACCGTGCTCCAACTCAGATAATATGCTGGCAGTATAATTGGGGTGTCCGGGTGTGGATTTACTGATCAGGAGACAAACTATAGTTGGTTCATGTGTTTTGTTGAAACACAGATCAGCTCATTGCACATGGAACTACAATTTAAATCCTGTATAAGTTGTCGTTTCTCTCAGCTCAGTAGCTAAAGATAACAAAAGAATTGAAAAAGGCAGTGTCTCATCTTCAAATGCGAAGCCATCTGAGAAGTGAAGTGGCAGCTCTGCAAATTACGCAAAATAATGCTTGTACCAGAAGTCACATCTTTAGTCTCAGTTTCCCACAATTGTAGGCTTGGATCCTAGGGCACCATATGATTGACTTGGAAATGTTCTAGGATTAGCTCCTTTGTGCAGCTTATATCCCAAAACAATTTTATAGCATTTGTAGCTTTTACTGTAATAGCATGTGGTTTGCTTCTCTTGGCTTGAACTGTTCGGATAAATAATACAGTCAGATTCTCATTCATTTTAAACAGTAGCATACTCTCCTTTCATTTTTGTAAGGCGCGGTTTGACCCAGCATGGTCTCTAACATCGTGACTTGACCATTAATTTCTCATCTATTATAATGTTCGTGACTATGAATTTAACATATGTAAGTCTTTTCAAATTTCAAATATGAATCCAATAATGCCAAATTTGTATGGTGTAATCTACAAAGTTTTAAATTAATTGTTGGTCAAAGGTTAACAACCGTCAGCTCTCTCTGTCAGCAAAATAGTTTGATTGGAAGAGGTTATTGGATTACTCTACTGATCCTGCCACAGTAGTCCAAATCCTTGTTAAGCTTGCAATGGGTAAAACAGTTCCACACTTTACTCTTTAGCAATCTGTTCTAAGAATTGAAGGAAGACTCTAGGTGCCAATAGTGCACTACAGCTCAAGCCTCAAGCTCAGTTCTGCTTTCCATACCAATTCTTTGGGAGGCCACTCTGGTTCTCCAGTGACTTACAGAAGATTAAAGGCAATGTTTGCTTGGCCACAATGAAGCAGTCAGTCCATGACTTCCACAGTGTCAGGTCTGTCAAACAAGCTAAACAGAGCATGTGAAGCATCCAGGGTTGCTGTTACCATTGCTAGCACCTTAACATTCTTGGCAAGTAGTCACAATGGATCTTGGTGGTAGTCGGCAAACTCTCTAAAGTTGCCCATTTTCTAACTCATCTATTTATAACTATGAATGTTGCTCAAACCTACATGCTGAATGTCTATAAGCATCAAGGGATGCCCCCAAACCATTATCTCAGACAGGGACCGTATTTTCACTAGTAACCTTTGGCAAGCTCTCTTCAGTTTGGCAGGCACACAACTGAGTATGAGCAGTTCCTATCATCCTTAGTCTGATGGGCAGACTAAAAGGGTAAACGGGCATGTTGAGACATATCGCATGTGCTTGTACATGCTTTTCCAAAACAGTAGAAGTGGCTATCTTGCTGAGTATTGGTATACTACATGCTTCCATTATTCTTTGAGGAAGCCTCCTTTTGAGGTACTATATTGACACTCTTCTTGACATTTTTGCATTACTATTGTCCCTGGTTAGTGTTCCAGATCTTCAAGAATGGTTGGAGGAGCACAAACTCATGCAGGCACTGGTCAGGCAACATCTTGAACGTGCACAGCTGCGCTTCAAACATTAGGCAGATAAAAACTGATCTGAACGTAGCTTCAATGCTGGTGATCTAATCTTTTTCAAACTTCAGTCATATGCTCAGAACTCTGCAGTGTTCAATCCAACTACGAGCTCTCATTTTGTTATTTTGGGCCTTTTCCTGTCATCAGCAAAATCAATGCAGTGGCATATGAAGTTCAGCTTCCTCAATCAAGTTTATCCAGTGTTTCATGTGTCCCAACTGAAATTGGCGAAGGGACCAACACATGAGGTCAATGTCACCATTCTTGACCTTAAATTCTGTTGTGCATTTTGGATCATTGCCTTTGTCTCGCAAACTGATCCCTCAAATCCTTGTGCATTGGTCAACATGGCTTCCATCTGTGCCACTTGGGAGGATGAACAACCAATGATCGGTGCAAGCCCATGTAAAAGGCTGGCTTTTGCGGTTGTCCACGGTGTGTTGTTTAGGAGGGAGGCACATGGGAAGAAAGGGAACTTTTTACACTTGCTTAAGCATAGGCAGCGGCGTCTGGTTCTCCAGTGATGACGATGGTGGTGATTTTGGTAGTGGTGAACTTGTATCTCCAAGATCATACTGTTGATTGCTAATATATCCAGCACAACATTACAGAAAGCACCTATTGATGCTCCAAAACAGTAGCTGAAGCTTTTTCTTCCATCAAGCACATCCAATGGTGCCCTAGCTTCTGAATTTGTTGACAGTGCCATGCTTTCTATGTTCACAATTTCTAATTGTTTCTTCATGCTTATATTACTTAGCTACTTCAGTCATGTCCACTGGATGATCACACTTGTTCACCTATTTTTGCATTACTAGGATCTGTTTAATGAATTACTGATAATGAATTGCAGCACCACATTCCTGTAGTTCCATGTTTGAGATGTGAACTTGATTAAAACATCGTCAGCATCATCATATTTTGAATACTGGGTTTTCTACTTGCTTATTGTTGAATTAAGCATAGAAGGTGGATAAGAGTGTTTGTTCTTATGCTCAAATCCTAAACATGCATTTTTCAAATATTTGACAACCGTATGGGCACATATGTTAATGGCTGCCAAAAAACTTTAAAGTTCATATGTTAATTATAATTTTAGACAGCTGTTGTAGAACGTTTAACATTTTAGATAGCTGTGACGTAACTTAACTTTCAAGTACGTATGTACCAGACCCATCACATGTCTATGGCGCATTGTTGTGGGAAGAACGAAATGAGAATTATTGACTACCCTTCCTTGTCTTTTATTGTGTTGTATTACTAGCCTTGTATTCAAATCCCCATGATTTATAGACCCTACTGCTGTGGACCAACATTCCACCTGGTCCAGTATGGAAGGTCCTTCTGATTTCTGTGTGCTCCTGGACTATCATTAATTGCTCTGACAGTAATATGTGTGTGTACTACAATGATCATGTTCTGTTGCCAGTCTAGCGCATGCTTGCATTCCTGATGTTCTGATACTTTTTGTACTAGATGTTTTGTGTCGAATAAGTGAAGTTGAAATGTAGATGCCAATAATGTTCTTCAGCTGATGCATACATATCTATTTTTCCTATCATATACCCCATTGTGGTTTGAAGTGTGCTCACTCAGAATTTTTTCCATCATTTGCATCCTATGCAATCATCGAATTTATGTTGCAGATTGTCCTGTTTGTGTTAACCAAGACTTGTTTACCTGGGATTATTAGCCCCACTTCTTTGTGATGCACTAGTAACAGCTGGGAAGAGGGAACTGATGATAGGGTCAAATATGAGAAATGCTGGCCAATGAATTATTATGTGATCCCATCAGGAACAGGCATGCGACCATGTAATTGTTTCATGGTATTTTCTAGAACTTGTATCATAGCACTCATTGTTTAAAAGTAAATTTTATCATCATGTGGAATCTAGAAATCCAATATTCAAGATTTTAGCATGGTGTTGATTCTACCAATTGTCAGGCTATGGCAGGTATGTTGTACTATTGTTTATTTGTTTCTTTTTTGGTGAAGGTACTGCTTTGTGTCAAAATTGATACACTCAGCAGTTATCAAATAAAGAAACTGTCTGATTGAGTGCTGACAGACTGATGCCATCCTCTCTGAAAGCTTGTGGCTTACATTGTTGCTTTGCTGAATAATGATCAACGGAATGGTGGCACTCAGTGCTGTTGATCTGGGATCAGATTCTAAATGGGGGGAAAGCTTTAGCAATGGTTATCCCAACCCCACAACTAGCTACTAATAGAAACAGGTTTGGGTCCTTTTCAATCATACCTCCCTCAGTATCTTGTATATGTTTTGATTTCACAGTACCGGAGTGGTTGTCCACAATGCACAAGGAATGCCTTGGTGGGAGATGCATCGCCGATGTTCTCAACTTAACTACAACGCTACACTGAGCTTTCAGTGGGATCTGTTGGAATAATCAGATGAGCATATACCAAGTAAAGATCAGCCGACAAAATTATGGATGGTGTGGACACATTGAGGTGAAATCATGCCAACTGGCTGCTGCTCGATTATAGCCCATGAAAGTGAGGAGCATGTATGGGGTGCAGCGATTGGGACCAGGTTCTGCAGACACCAAGAGGGCACCCATAGTAGTGGTCATGAGCCTGGTCAGATGCACTAAAAGCTAGATTTTGATGGGAGTTAGTGGCTGATGGTTTAGGCAAGCCTATCCTGAAGTCATCCGAACAAAGGATGGAGACTAGACAACCTTTTCGTATTCTGCTTTTTTCCTTTTGGTAAGCATTTATGCCTGGTTCTTTGGTAGCCTTTCTGTTTGCTGTTACTTCCACAACTTACATTGTGGACCTTGCATCGTCGGCTCTTAAATTTGTTGGTTCTATTATTGGCCACCAAGAGCACATGCTTTTACTTTGCTCCTCCAGTCACCGTCAGCCCCTAGTGCGTGACCCATCTGGATTTCCATGTTGATGCGTCTTCCTTGTACACCATTCTTTACTCGCATGTCACTGTCCTTGGGTAGCATTACCCATCTGATAAACAACTTTTGCGTGTGGCTGGGGCCTGCCTTTCGAGGTTGGCAACTTCCACAAAATCGCAAGGGTTATCGCTGCTTCGGAACCAGCTTCTCTGGTTGGTTTTGGTGTCCCTTTCCCTGGACCCTGCCTTGACTTTAGGAAGCTACCATTATCTTTACTTGGCCTTCACTTCGATTCCCATACTTACCACCTGATTTAGACCTAAATCTAATTTTATGCCCGCATTTAGGTGGGTTTCTGGCTTCTTGCAGCTTATTGCTAGCACATCATTATCCTTTTGATTTTTGCTGGGTGTTTGTTAACTTTTTTGTTGGTTCTTGTTTCTTTTTTTTTTCCTGCTCTTAAGTAATAGTTTCTCAAGCTTTAGAGGAAATCAATTGATCCCATGAATCTCATTGTTAAACGTCCCTTAGATGGTTGAATGTCACAAGTAGGTCTGGCCAGCCCAGATCACTGTTATTTCTGCCATTGTTCACCTAATGTCTATCCATTTGGAGGAAAGAGCACCTCATTCAGGCTGTGCAACCGTTTCTCTTTCGCTTGCTTGAATGATCAAATTGGCACTTAGCGGGTGAAACAGTCCTGATTTGAACATCTGAGCTTGCTCAGCCATCGCAGTCCGTCCACCCAGACAAGAATTTGGACTATGTATCAGTGTCACCATGGAGTCTGGTTTCTTCCAACTCCTCCAGCAGCAAGTCATTTTTATAATTGTCTCATCTGAAGAAAGTAATGTTGTGCTTATTCTATCCATGGAGTAGGGGTCCATCGTGGCGTAGCCATGTGTGATTTGTTAGGTTCAGATTTCGCAATCTGAGCGTACAATCGGGCTGCCTGCCTGCCTGGCTGTCCCTCTTTACCCAATCCATTAGTAGTGTTTGCAAGTTTTCCTCATCTTTCTTTATCCCTGTCATGTTGACAAGTAAAGACGTGGGGCATATTATTCTTCGAGCCCATTACTGAAAGAAACGATTTTATTCCATGTCAATCAGGCTGGGCATCTGGAGAGGGAGATGAATCATTCCATCTTTAGCTCACCACCAAACCCACCGGGTCAATCCACTGAGGTAACCTTTTTGAGATAGCTTCTTAATCTACGGGTTACATAGTTTATTCCTTCAATATGTGCATATTTTGTAGGAGCACAATTGTGCTGGAGCAATCATATTCCTATCTTATAGGTTGAACTATTAGCTGCTTTATCTGATTCATAGGGTATAAAGATTGTGCTGACTGCGGATTATGGAATGCAGTGGTAAGGATAGACTAACTTTATTTGGGGGCAACACCACAAAAAAAAAAAAAAAAAAGATGGACTAACTTTACTTTGGCAGGAAATAAGGTCTACTAGCTATCTGCAAAAATCAAGTTGTAGTGCAGCAGATGCCAAGTTTTGTCAAAGATAAACAGGTAATGAGCTCTTTTGGTATTTGGTACCACTCTGTCGTTGAACAAGATGATCAGGATCAGACCACCCGCATGCGCAGCCATAATCGCTGATTGCCCACCAAGTATGTCTAACCAAGTAACCATCAGTCTGTTTCTTGTAGCCGTGAATAGCAGCAGCAGCCAAGGAGGCAAGGACATATGCGTCCATGGCAGTGACTCGTGCAAGCTGCATTGTGTCGCTTCTCATCTGAATGATGATGGTGGTGGTGGTGGACCGCTGCGTGGTGTGGGGATTCCGCACGGTTTTGCTGTTGTCTGCTGCTGCCGGATGCTGAAGCCATGATGCACCTGCCCCCACACACACACACCACAAAAAAAAAATGTACGCTTTCATAGCCATTTGCTTTTTGCGGCCTTGTTCTCTTTGACGGAGGAAGTTAGAAAGCTAGAATTCGAATTTCTATAGCATTTTCGTTTGTATTTGATAAATATTGTCCAATTATAGACTAACTAGGCTCAAAAGATTCATCTTGTGATTTAGAATCAAACTGTGTAATTAGTTACTTTTTTTTATCTATATTTAATGCTCCATGCATGCAGCCAAAGATTGATGTGATGGTGATGTGATGGAGAGGAGTTAGAATTTTTAGCAAAGAGAACAAAGCCCGTTAGCGTTAGGTCTCAGTATTTTTTCTGGCTTCCTTCAGCATCAGTCCACCTCACTCAGCATCCATCTTTTTCCTCATTCAGCATCAGTTGTATCCTGTTCTACTGCTGCAATGAGAACCTTGCACGACGCATCAATATTCTGCATTTATTCATTCATCTATTGTTAGATCTTGGTTTAAAATTGGATTTTATGTTGTTGTTGTTGTTTTGACAGGTCTCCAGTGCTGCAAGTGTCTTGTTTTTAAGCATATACTACAGAGTTTGTTCTGGAGCTTTCGCCGGGTGTTCCTTTCTCGCCTGTCATAGTTGCATGCTTGCAGCGATTACAGGGACGCTGATGGTGGGCATGGAAGGCCGCATAAATCCAGGGAAAGGGACGCTGGCGTGCATAATTGCGCACAGCACACACATCTATGATGTACTAGTATCTACACTAGTGCATACAGTAGTCTATAATAGAGCAGGTACCGACGTTTGTGTGCTTGTGAAGTTGTGATCCATCCATGACTGGAGAGGCTGACGGCAACAGTGGCGGCATCCTGGTCCTGTCCTGGCGCACCGACTGCACTGCACCTTCTTTCGGCAGCGGCAGCAGCACTCCGCGCGACACGAGGCCGTGTGGGATGGAATTGGAGTTTTGGCATTTGCGAGGAGAGCCACCCAGGCGTGAGCAAGGAAACCCACCCCCATTTTCAGAGGCCAGCGTTCACTTGAAAGCCAAGCCGTTGGGATGCGACGAGATGACGTGTCCTGTGAGATGTTTTTGGTTGGGTTCCTGACATAAAAACCGTGACTCCCGTGGCCATGATTATGGTGACAGGATATGATTTGCACAAGACAATGTCATTAGGCATTGGCATGGACGGCGTGGCAAGGCTTACATTTATGTGTTATTTGTATATATATGCACCTTGAGTGGCTCATTGATCCCCTGGACATGCATGGTCCATCACCATGGCCGGTCCTGCTGCCGTGGTGGTGTGTGTGGTGTGGTGTCTCTGTTTTGGAGCAAGTGGTATCATGGAGATGGAGTGGATAGGATAGGATGATGCACGCTGCAAGCACCACCTGTGGTCGCCGGTGGGTTGAAATGAAACGGTAGCAGCAGCAGCTAGCGCTCTCACTCATCACGTACACAGTCACGGGTCACAGATCACACCACCGGCGTGGCGTTGTGTTGCAGGTGCAGCTGCTAGCTGTGGGTGGCCATCCAGGCGCGTAGCAAGCTAGCCAAAAGGCGCGGCGCACTGTTGGTGCTAGCTGAAAGAGGCCGCCGGCAACGAGCTCCGATCCGGCTCACATGGATATGATGGGGGCCTTAGAATTGGCCTTTTCGCACTCCATTTGTAAAGGAGTAAGTAGCTAGGGCAGTAGAGTGTAGTCGTGCTGCTGCTACCCGATCCCAATGCAATGATCCACCTGCTGAATTCGTAGCTAGTAATAATGAATGATGCCATAGATGGATGCACGAGGGAAGGGATCACTCCGTTCCGTTTTGTTTTTGATTGACCGCCAACAAAGGATGGTCGGCAGGCAACTGATGGATGAGTGGAGTAGCTAGCTAGTAGTGCGTGAGAGAGGCGTGCACGCACGCGGAGTCGCACCACCGCGTGCCGCGTGACACAACGGCCAAAGGCCAAAAATTAAGGGGCATGCAAGGGCCACCGGCCGGACGTGCCTCCATCCGGTAGTGGGCACTAGCTAACTCCGCCGGGGTGGTTGCAGCTCTGGTTGCACGCGCCATTCGCCATGTTGCACGGCTACGACCTCACGTACGTCCTTTTTGTTGCCATCTCATTCATTCATGGCACTGTCGTCGATCAGCCAGTGGTGGCCGGGACCGGGATGGGATGTCATTTGTGAATCGATGATATCATTATCATCAGGACAAAGGATACAAAGTTGGCCGCGTCAGTTGGCATATCTCGCGCAGCGCAGGGCACACAGACGGACGAAGATGATGGCACTGGTACCAGCACAGCACACAGCATCGCATCGCCATCGCCCCCCCATGCGGCCAGCATGCCATGCCGGGTGGCGGGTGCTGGGTGCATGCATGGGCCCGACGACGCGGACACGCGGCAGCTCAGTTGCACCTGTGCGTGACGGCAACGGTACAGGCGTATTGTAGTGTAGGATGTACTACGACCTCCGAACAGTGCCTGATCACTTTACTGTAATACTGTGGCTCTCTCGCGACTAGCTGGTGCGGCAGGCAGATCAGCTCATCACTCATCGGGATCGGAAATCCATATTCCATCGCCCATCGGTACTACGCATCATCCTTGGGCAACTAGCTAGCTAGGTCGGCTTTGATGAACACACATGAAGCATTTCTATGGGAGGAGGAGGAGGTCCCCATCTTTTGCACATGCATATGCGTGACGAGGCATCTTGATCAGCCTCATCTAGGACGTACGACAGCATAGCTAGGGAGAGGGACCGGAACCGGATGGGGAGGAGAAAGACACAGTATAAAGAGCATGATTTGATATATGGATGGATGCTTGATGATCGATATATATATGTGTAGCTCGATCGGCCCGGCCGGCCGGTTGATGACTAATTAGATTCTTCTCCACCTAACTTGCTTTATCTTGCATTGGGTTTTTCTTCATTGGACGGATCGATCGATCGAGTTGGGGTGGTAGTATGTACCGGCCATCATTATTCTTCATCTGTGTTGTGCGTGTCCAAAGCAAGGCTTTCATCATCACTAGCTTAGCTCACAAAGTTGGGTCGTCCGGCCAGGTTTTAAGTTTAACTCACGAGCTAGGTCATGCATCCGCGCCCATGCATATGTACGTAGTGTGTACAGCAAGTTGCAGCAGTGTGTGTGGTCATGGCGCCAAATTGCCCATACATCTCGGGGAGATAACTATAATTAGTTATATAAACCAAATTGCCCGTGCGTCGGAGAGACATATAATAAAGTTAGATATATAATTAAGTATGTATCATGTGGTTTTGGCTTTCCATGAATTTTAAATATTATTGGTTGGACGGTCGACGCTCTAGCTAGATTTTATCAGAGGTAGTGGGATCGGACGATGTCTGTTCAATAAGCCGCTTTCTTGTGGCGTCAGAGATATGATCTGCCTAGATATAGATATGGCCATTGGGTGTGTTGTGCCGGGGCTGCGGTGCGCTAGCTCTCCTTTATTTCCTTCTTTTTCCAGACACGCCTCGATCGATCGTACGTGTGTAGCCTAAGTTTATGCTTCCGCCATATCTTCTTTTTCTTCTTCTTCTTCTTGCATTATATTAGTGCCGCCTTCCGCCTCAATTTTCTCAGCATAAAAAGATCTAGGGTCCACATGCTTATGCTTAGTTTGAGTTGATAATGGGGGCAATAATAGAGGTAGTGTATCAGTCATGGAGTTTTCACACACATATTGACACATACGCTACGCACACAACGAAGACAATGACAAAAAAGAAAAGAAAAAAAGAAGATGATGAATGAGAATGGTACTATACCTATCTATCACATTCACCTGCATCCCCATCTATCCACCTATCAATGAATCTGTCTCCGCGTGCATGCTTCGTTCTCGGACGGCCGCCGGGCATAATTTTTACACATCGCCTTTCAGGCTTTTGAAATTTCACCCACTTTTCCTCCATTCTCGCCCTCTCCTTTTCATTATCACATCCCAATTCCCTTGCCGTGCGCCAGAGGCTGAAAGCAGAAGCGATTCCAATCCATTGCCACGAGTGGACGCGATATCATATTATTTGCATCTCTTTCTTGTGTGCATGTGGTCCTACATGTACAATAGACATATGCATGTCGATCGCCATGGCCGTCGTACGGTCGATCGTTGCATCTTCTGCTGCGCTGCCTAATGTGAAAGTAGCTAGTGCCTTAAAGCACAAGGCTTTAACTTATTTTCTTTTCAGGTTACTTTAGAGTCACAGAGCGCATTTGATAAAGCCACATATGTGCATATGCATGGCTACCTCATGGTGGATCTATGGACCGATGATAGCTTAGGATAAGTGGTGTGGTGTGTTCTCCATCTTCAACATCTCACCAGTATCATCAGACTTCTTCACTTGGGCATGCACACATTGGTTTACATTAAATTATGCATCCCATCATTTGAACTCAACTAGCCCTGGTTATCAGCCATGGTGTATAATGTTGTTCTCTCACAATAAAACAACATCAGTCTACTTATCGGCCACAAAAATTGATATAAACATAAAAGCTAATTAGCTATAAACCTGGTCAAAATTGATATAATTTGACTGACACGATTCCCATAGTTATATATATATTTTTAATATAGGGAGTACCTGGTGTCCTGGTATGCTCAAAAACCTAACCATATACTGTATATGTGTAGCATGCATGTCGACATGGGATCAAATCGGTGCCATCCTTTTTGGGTGGTTTGGGTTTGCCTTCCAAGGAGGAATAATTAAGTTCGTTTCGTGTGTAGTGGTGTGTACATATGCATAGAGGCTATTTGCCTAGTACTAAAAGGGTCAAGTGGAATTGGGCAGCTTGCCCACGCCTGGCCATACCTCCTCATTCGGGGTAGCCTTGGGAACCCTAGCCCTCCCTGGCCCCCTCCCCGCCGCCGCCGGCGGCGCCGGCTGCCAGCCAGGCTCCGGCACCCGCCAGCCCCTCCCCTGCACCTTCTAGCGCCAGATCCCCCTCTCCCCCACCTCAGCTTCTCCTTTTCTCGCCCCCTCGCCGACCTCGGCCGTGCGTGCGGGCGGTCGCGCTGCCGCCGCCTCCTGGGCCGGCCGTCGCGGACGCGCCGTCGCCCACCCTGTCGTCTGCGCCGCCTCCCGGGCCGTCCGTCGCGGGCGCGCCTTCGCCCGCCTCCCTGTCGTCTGCGCCGCCTCCCGGCTCGGCCGTCGCCCATCGCCTCGTCATCTGCGCCGCCTCCAGGGCTGGCCGTCGTGGGCGCGCCGTCGCTCATCGCCTCCCTGTCGTTTGCGGGCACCCCGCTCACCTCCCCGCCCTGCTCGCCTGTGGCCGTGGGCGACGCCGCTTGGCCGGCTCGGGAAGAATCGCTGCCCGGTGGATCTGCCTCTTCCCTAGCCTCCCCTCCCCTTCAGAGCCCAGATCCACAACCTCCGTCGCCTGATCTACCCACTGGTGGGACCTCCTCCCCGACCGCAGGTGGCAAGAGCCTCTCCTCTGCTACCTCCCTTTCTTCCCAGCCGCAACCGGGAGATCCAAAGCGCAACGTTGTGATGAGGTCATTGTCGTGGATTTCTCAGATGTGGAGGATGACGGCCCACTACCCTTCTCTGCTCGTCGTTGGGCCCCCCTCAGGTGAACATCGCCCCTGGCCTCTCCGTTGGGCCGGAGCTCGGCCTCCACAGCGTCGCGGGCGGCTCGAGGACTGCTGGTGTCGCGCCGGTTGCCTCTTGCCCTGCCTCGGGGGGGGTGGCGTTCGCCGAGAGGCGGGTGTTCCCGTGTCGTGCGACCGCGCCATGCCGGTGGGTACCGTCGCCGCGACTACCACCATCGGTGCTGTGACGCTGGGCGCCTCGAGGCTAGACTACCTGCATGCGGCTCGCCGTGGTCTTGGGGCTCACATAACCGCGCGGCCCAGGAGGCGCCGGCAGAGTCGCCGTCGCAAGAACTTGGCCTCCGTCAACGGGCGCGTCGACCCTACGGCCACGGAGCGACGCCCGGTTCACATGCAACTAGGCCCCCATCGCCGCGCTATGACGCCGGATGCTGATGGTTGGCAGCGGGTGTTAACGCAGCGGCCGCAGCAGGAGGACGCCCGGTCTGCGTCCGTCGGCGGGAGGAGGCGCGCACACTGACCGAGGAGGGGCACGCCCACGAGCAAACGTCCTGTCCCGCGGGGGTTGGTGGGCCTCTACTTCAACTGTCTTGACCCCGGCCACGTCGCGGCTCAGTGTCGCTCCCTGCCGCGTTGCCTCCGTTGCCGCTGTGCCGGACATCGGACCAAGGCGTGCACGGTGGCATCGGGCGGCGGTGCACCACCCCACAAGACACCGGTGCATGCTCACAGCCGGATGCCCTCCTTGGGCCGCAACTCGGCGGAGTCCAAGTCATCGAGGGTGACACCTCAAGTCGCCCCAGCTCCGCAGAGGCAACTGTCGGGCGCAAGCAAGGATGGTCCTCATGAGGAAGCTCGGGTACGAGGTCGAGACGCAACGCCCCAATGAAGCAACGTTCGAAGAGTTTTATGAGCCGTAGGCGCAGGCAAGGATGGTCCTCATAAGGAAGCTCGGGTACGAGGTTGAGACGCAACGCCCCAATGAAGCAACGTTCGAAGAGTTTCATGAGGCGGCGTTCCAGGTGGCTCTATCGGGGCAAGCAGAAGAGGCGATGTAGGCCTTCTTCCATGGGAGGAATAAGCTGGTACGTTTGGCCGACGGTGACGGCTAGCTATGTGTATCATAGGTTGCTAGTGTCGCAAAATTCAGTCATTATGTAACAAATAACTTTGTTGCTCGCATTACATGAGTAGTACGTAGACGAGGCCACAAATATCGGCAGTATATACCATCTTTGCTGGCACAAGGATCCTATGGGCAGGCCGATCAGATTCGTT
>JAKNSH010352585.1:0-29308 GCA_027790015.1 Cymbopogon flexuosus
CTACGCCTTGAACCACTCGGCCATCTCTCCTACATAATCTTATTATTGACCAGAAACTGAGTGAATAGCGAGTTTTACCATCTCCTGCAAGTACAGGTACAACCGATCACAGGTTCCATAGGGAGTTTTACTTCCTTTCCACTTTCCTATTTCTCAACAACAACTTCTCTCATCAGCTATTTCGCGTTTTCAAAGTCATTAATTGCCCCATACCCCTTTTATATTTAGATTGTATGGCGTAATGTACCTTATGCAAATAGAATTCTAGGGTTCCTTTATTTTCTTATGGAATAAGAAGAATTCTTCCATTCTCTTTTTCGTTTTCATTCTTTTTTTCAACTTTCTATTACCCTAGCCAAGCAATAGGTCTCTATCTCTGCATGCCACTACTCATTGTGTGGAATTTTACAGACAGTGGCTTTTTTTCAATCCGGACCACGAATCCGGAAAGCGCTGGTTCGATCCCAGCTCGTGAGAAAGGGTGGTATGCTAGCAGAAAATAGAAAAGGGTAAAGAGAAGGGTATTTTCTGGGAGTACGTGGCAACCGGCTCAAGACTTTAGTTGATCAATCATGCATCATTTTAATGAAAAGCTTGCTGTCAACGGTAAGAGGATCCAGTCCTATAAAAGGATGGAGGTTGCACACATGTAGAGAGAAAGCTGCTTACCAACCTCCAGACCGTCATGGCATGATTTTGCTGATACAGTTGGATGAAGGATCTCTCACAAGATGCCTGCGTATCTTCATCAATCCGCTTCCGCTGTGGCTCTAGGTTAGAAGAAATTTTTTGGACATGTCAAGTCAAAGCAGTCTCGGGTCAAATCTACCAATTAGCTCGGGTCAAATCTACCAATTAAGTAGCCGGATATTAGCTCTCCTTTGACACTGTAAGTCGGGTAATTCTTTACTTACTGCTAGGGTCGGGAATTTCGTTACTGCTAGGCTACCAGCTAGCCACATTTGAAGTAGACCAGTCTAAGGTTCAGATTGCTACGATTCGTACGATTTACTTCTTACAACTTGGATCTTCTGCTCTTGCAGTCGGATTGGATCTTCTGCTTACAACCTTTCCAAGCCTGTCTTTGCCAACTCGTTACTAGCTACTGAATCAAACTCGGCTACTAAAGAAAGTTTCACCATTGAATACAACCTATATAAAGGCGCGCTGCGAATGGAATTTCATAGGTTTTCATCCAGACTACTTTTTGAGGATGAGGAGCGTAGCGAAAGACTGACAGGCAGAAAAGAAGACATGAAAGTATCATGAGAGTAAGTTGACTTTAGAGAAGCATCAGCTGGCTAAGAAGGAGCACTCGAAAGAAAAGCTGGAGAGCACCTTACGACTTTACCCTGGAGCATTTGGCATGAAAACTGCTTTCAAACTATTCGAAACTGACTGCACTGCTTGCCACATATGAGACTAACATAATATGAGTAATAAAATCCATTCTTCTTACTTCTGATTGAGATAGACTCTTCTTCAGAGAGGCCTGGAACTTGCTTTTGAATAAGATATTTCTTTTTTTCCATAATTGGCTTGCAGGCGGAAGTCGGATCTCTTTGATTAGGATTAGGAGAATCAATTCTAGGAAGAATCTTGTCGGATCGATAGCTCAGTGTCTTTTCCAGGGGGAAATTGCGGAATCGTGAGCTCTCTACTGGAGGAAATTGTGCTCTTTGCTAGACCATTTGATCCAGAATCCTTCTTTCAAACGAACTGGCTTATTCCTTATTCCATTCCTTAGAACAGCTTTTTCGTTAGTGCTGGTACGGTGCCTCTCCTGAAGTATACTCATACCTTTGGTGAAATAAGCTTTGATGTATCAATCTTCAATCTCTTACTTGACTAGACGAGCAGAGCAGTAACTAGCTAGCTTACTTTAACCAGCCAGGGGGTAATAGCTAAAAAGGAATATAACTCGTCCGAGGAAGTGGGCGCTGGGGCTGTGGCAAGGTCTCTTTCGTAGAGAGGGTAAGTTCTTGCACCTGCATACGCTTATCTTGCACCTTCTTTAGCATAGGGTTGGGTTGCAGGTGAAGTTATGGCTCTGCTTTCTTTGGAGCTGGAGTGACAGTAGTTGTTTCTTTTCGAATAGGAAGAAAGCCAACGAATAGACAGACTGATCATTATCACAGAGTCTGCACCCGCGATCAATCTAAACAAGTGCCTTCCTTCACTTGAGGACGACCGACCCACCCGTCTCTAGCTGACCTTTTCCGATCCTTCTGCGTCCTTCCTTTTCAACTACCTACCTTCTCACTTCAGAGAGCCTAGGTCGCCGGTTCACTTACAGTCAACTAAATCAAAAAGAGACCTTGATCCAAGTTTATGGCATAGTTCGGGTTCCAGACGAGTACTTTTCTTTGAGTCAGGCGACAAAGGAAGGTACAACTAAACTGTAGCGGTAGGAATAGACCTTGAATCTGCGATCAGAACAGATCCTCGTTTTCTACTTGCTAAAGGGAAGACTAATGCTTGCTGAACGTATAAAGAATAATGTGAATGATACCACTAGATAAAACCAATGGAAGGAAAGTGGTAGAATAAGAAGGATAGGGTTTTCTGTATCTATACCGAAAGTGGAATGTGGCTAGTGTGCTTGGATAGGCCTTTGAAGCTTCCATGTTCTCATATATCTGGCCGGGTATTCAGTGAATGATCCAACAGAAGGGAAAGCCTACCTCATATAGTATTGCCTTGTAGCTTGCATCTTCGCAGCCTGCTCTTGTCGAGTACTAACTCCATCCCTATTCTGCTTACCTAGAGCCTGCCTGTTGGAGTTGCGTTCTCCACTCTAAATGGGTTCATTTTGTCATTCTATTCCTAGTAAAGCTTTGTTATATTTTCTTCTAATAGAATCTTTCTTCTTATGTGCGGCGAGATAGCATCAGGAATCAAAGAGAGCATTTGATTCTCCTCCTTGCTAATGTCCACATCAGACTCGAGCCAAAGCCTGATCCACTTAGCAAGGTTTGCTCTTTTGTCATAATTCAATTTGATGGCTTGACCATTATGAAGTGAAAAGTATGAGATCTGTATCTTACTATGCTTTCCTTGTCGGACTCTTAAGTTTCCTAAAGGAAATAATAAGGTGGCTAGGTGCTTTTATAAGAAATGTATTGTGGTATGGTAAGGTAGCCTTCGAACCGTTATGTTAGTTTACGTCCATGTGAAATTCATCAAATTGAATATGAAGTTTATGACCCTGGCCATAAACTACCTTGACCTGCACCGCCTTTCTCTATCTTTTGCCATTTAGTTGAGTGTACACCGATAGAAAAAGTTACTGGCAGCTTGCCCTGCTTACTTACTATGCGCCCTGCCTCACACTTCAATGCCACCAGCAATTAGTTTATTTTGGACTCGCGTCCTTGCTTCTTGCTCGCTCCCCTGCACTAAAAGAATTCTTTCTACTAAACTTTACTGGACAAAGGGATAAAAATGCGTAGGTAGTGAAAAGCCTAGTATTAAAGAAAGAGTGCATCTTTAATATGCCCATCACAACTAGTGTTGTAAGGAGCTTGCTTGCGTCTACTTAGTGCTTTCACAAATCAGTAGCTCTAGGTCGACTAGATCTAGAATCCTTTCTAGGGTTTAGATTGGCTGTGTCGTGTTGAGTAATAATCGGTGTAGTCGTCTCCTGTTTCCTTGAGAAATTCTGTATTTTTTGAATCGGATCCTTGAATACATCCGCAAAGGATCGGAAGTTCTTGGAAAGCAATGTTCATAAGGAAGAAGCTAATAAGTACGACCTAAGTAAGAACTCAGTATGAAATAAGACCTCAGTCTGAACTAAGAAAGAAGTCAGAACTCAGCTACTCCTTAACTCATTCACTCAAGAGCTAGGGAGGGGTACGAAGTTACTTTCCCCACCATCTTCGGGAAGAGGTAGCTCGTCAGTACCTGGTGTTGATTTAGTAAGGTCTTTCAGTACTCGGACTGAAGTCAAGTACATCAATGGTTGGGCTCCGCATTTCTGCGCCCCTCTTCAGTTCAGTTAGAAAAGAAGACTGAAACTATCAAGTTCGCTCAATAATTCATTGCCCAGCACGCACTCACTTGGAAAAGAAAGATGAATTGGCTCGCTAACGCTCGGGCTTGCTCCCATGATACCACTATCTTGAAGCTCTTCCTCCAAGAGAGGCCCTTTTTTCCGTCCAGGTATAGCTGGGAGCCCTCCATACTACAAGCTCCGAGCTATAAGAAGGTAACGATCTGGTTAAATCGAAAAGAATAAGGAGATCTTGTGGCAAAGTACTCTTCGTGGTGTGGCAGATCCAACTATGAGTATTCCACTCTCTATCTGTAAAGGTCAACTCTGGGATTCCACTTTCCTTTTCAGATGCTGGGTAAGGGAATGGAGCCAGCTCGTGCCTATCGGTCTTATGATACTTAATGAAAAGATTGAGAAGCTGTTCTTGCTCTTCTTTCATCAGTTGATTTGAGGTGGTCCAGTATAGGTATTCAAAGTAGTTCCGGAGAAGTTCCAATTCAAAAAAGTAGACATATGAGAATAGCACAAATAGAAGAAAATGAAGAAATTTCATAGGAAGAAGGAACCGTCCTTTATTAATCTCGTAGATAGCAAGATTTACTATGATAGACCGACCTACAAATGTTCTTAGAGGACAAACCCTGCATCAAAGCATATTCTTTGTTTATATGGAAAAAGGTGAATGTAGCATCATTCCGCATATGATCATATCGTTCCATTTACAAAAAAATGCATTGCTTGAAAGGGAAAGAGAAAAGAACTATGAAATCAAGGAAATAAGAAAACCTAATTGAGAGCCTTGACTTGACAAGTCCTTTCCGGACAAAACTCTTGTTCATCGAACATACCTCTATCTTTCAAAGCCTTATTGAGCGAACTTTCATTCTCTTCTCGTACCTCTCTTTTATAAGCATGTGGATGCGGATTTGTGGTACGTAATGGGCTACGCAGTATAATATGGGAATGTGTAATAATATGGGGAATGTGGAATCCCTACATTATTGCTATGGCTCCACAACCATGGGGTGATGGTGGAAGGAATGTCAAATCCATGCATGCGCGTTTTGGGCTACTCCCTGAGCCCGTCCTGGGGGTTCACTTATTCCTCTTGCCTACCTGAAGTCAAGGCTTTTTCTCTGGGGTAAGGTATTGGGCGGGATGTAGATAGTCGTCGTAGTCGTGGTTTATGCGCAAAAGACCTAAGAAGTGTTATTTAAGAACCTCTGTTTCTAGCTTGATTGCAAAGCTTTGAAGGAAGGGTCAGCTAAAATAGACGCTCTATCTAAAATAGACGCTATATATATAAATTCAAGCTGGCGCCTCTGGTTCTTGGTAGGACTAGTACTTTTTCTCCAGCTGTAGCTTCGGTCTAGTTGGTTGGAAAGCAAGAACTGAAAACAGTTAAATCCAGTAAGAGTGACTAGCCGCCTTGTGGGAAGATTTACTTAGCATCAAGCATACGTTCATAAGGTCTTCTCCTTTCTCATAAGCACTGGAATAGTAAAGAACACTCTTGTCGTCTGAAGTCAAATCCTACCTATCCAAATCCTAACCAACCTTTGCACCCAGCTATACCACAATACCAGTAATATAAAACATTACCTATCATACATAGAGTAGATTTTCCGCTCTGGAGAGAATCCAGGTTCGAAAATGTGAACACTACGGTAGTTTTTACCAAATTCCTGAATGGCATAAGATGGAGCTGGCAGCAATGCATTTAAAAGGCCGAGCGGAGGGCTAGTATGAAGGGATAAGTGGGACTAGGGGGCTACTACAGTGGGCAGAATTGGTGAAGTGAAAGAAGTCATAGAAAGGTTTGAGAACAAGAGAGTGAGTGATAGGCACAGCTGAGGAATTTAAGAACCTCAAGCAACCCGATATCACCCATACGATATCATAGTTTGTAGTTTATGTAGAAATTCAAGAAAGTAGTCAAGAGAACCAACCGTTCCACTCCTATTGGTATAGTGTGCAATTCCTAAAAGGTATATCACGAACTCCTAAGCTCTATTATCCCCTACGTACCACCCAGGACTTTATTTCATTGTTTGACTCATCCATCTTTCAATTCAATGCTTTTGAACTAGTGCGTGCATGCTTACTAGGTGAATGGCTTATGGAGCCAGGGTCGTGTTCACGATGTATTAAGAGAATGGAGACAGGAGAAAGTCCTTCTAGTGTAGAATCGGCTGAGCGGGAATGCATTTGAGAGTATGGGGCCAGCCTTACCTTAGTTTTGAGTAGTTCCATGAATTGATCCAGGAGATAGTGTAGTTGCCTTCCTTCGTAGCTAGTAGTCAAAGTTGCAAGAGAATCATCCTACCAAATTCAATCCGTCGGTACTCTATTGTAATGAGTTCCTTCTACTACATAGTACTTAATCGTATCCGCAGCTGTCCTTCCTTTCCTTAATTTCTATGGTCGGTCGTAACTCGTGCGTGAGTTGAAAGCAAGCAGAGATCCAAATAGGTGATTCAAGGAGCTGCTGAATCCATGGGCAGACAAGAGCCAACCTGGTGAACTGAAAGATCTGAGGGAGGAGCCAGAGTAAAAGAAAGCAAAAGCCATTCCCGCGCGAACTAACTTGAAATGCGAGAGATGTGAGTGAGCCTCGAGCGGTTTGCCTTGTTCTGCAGGCGAGGTTGCATAGACAGTATGCTTTTGTCTGAATATGTATTAAGATTTTGTATCAAAGGTATGCTTTCTCTAAACGAGTAATCTTGGCCGGAGATATATCACCTAACTCAAATCGTACGCGAGGTGAGCTGCCTTCGCTCGTCTGCCTGCGCCGGCCGGTATTCATATATCGGAATCTGTCTGCGTCGTGTCGAGCTTATCGGAATTACAATGCTTCATAGCAGCGGTCGGTACGGGTTGATTTGCTTCACCTCCATGCGGGCGGGCATTTGCTTTTTGGAGAAGGATTGTCTAATATCATCTATAGTGTTAAGTCATTTTGACCGAGGGGAAAGACATCGACTCGGATGTATGTCCGATCATTGAATTGGTGTAGTTGTAGGCGCGAAGCGATGAATATCATAGATAGACAAATGTGAAGTGAGTCAGAAGTAAGCTAGTTCATCATTTGTCTGTCTTCCACATCGGCTTATCCACTATTCTATAGTTGGTACAGCCTTATTTTTGATTCTTATCCGGGTGAAACATGACGAGCAACATCGTAAAAATCCAATAAAAACTATCCTAAAATAGTACGGGACTAGGACTTCATTAAATCCCTTGATCAATTATAAGGCAGGCTACTGGATCAATTTATGCTTCGCCAGGTTCCTGCACAGCGATGCTGCCTCTCCCGTTGGTCGAGCGTCTTTTCGCTCCAGTGAGTAACGTAGGCACTCCTCTTGCTTCTCCGTGTTGTTCACCGCTGCGCGCTTTTTTCTATCGCTGCGCTCCTTACTTAACTAAGTGGAGAATTCCTTCGTGCTAACAAAACCGTTCTACTTAGATTACTTACAGCTCTGTCAGAAGTTCGATTTCATCTAAATCTCAATCTCAGCTCAGTCTCAATCCGAGAATCCAGAAGAGTCCCTCTTTTATGTGTGAATCTCCTTCGCGCCTGACTTTTGAACTCCCTTGGGCTGCTAAAGCTATAGATACGAAAGAGAGAAGATAAGAGTGAACAGCATCATGTTTTGAGTCTTATGGGAGCTATTAAAACAAATGAAACGACAGCTCAACCACGGCTTCACATTCTCATTTCGGCACTTCAATTCTTACTACTTGTTTTTAATCTTATAATTGACTTGTCAAACTCCGGATACGACAGCTACACCGCTACGCGCCTTTATTTGACTTTTCTACGAAGACAACAAATCCTACTAGAAAGGGACAAGTAAGTTGCCTCAGTCCTTTCGATTATTAGTAGGGGCTCGCTCAAAATATGTTCCTTATCTGATAACAAAGCAGATTGGTCGATTTCAGTTTCAGTAAGCAATTTCTTAAAGGATAAAAATCATAAGAATTTAATTACCTTGAGAGTATAAGTTTTAACATTTTCAGACCCAAAAGAACCATCTCTATTGCTTCTGATATTCAAGAGATTCTTTGCTGATCTGCTCACCTACAATGCTTTGGGCCCAGTCTTCTCTATGCATGGCATTTCAAGAGAGAGAACTGCAAGAAATCTCCTTTAAGAGATATGAACAGAATCGGATTTCTTCGAAGAGCTATCCGCGAATGTCTCTTCTTTTGTTTTTATATCAGAATGATATTGTTGAAGAGGGCAATGAGACTGCAGTAAAGGAGGATTACTTGCATTGATATCATCATGAGTGGATTGATTAATCAATGTATTGAGAGTAGATGGAGTAGGTGATCTACGAGAAAATAAGTGCTCAAAATCCATAGAGGACTTGTTGGGCGCTCTCTCTATCTCAGCTGCTAAAAAGACTACCGGCCGGCGCAAGAGGGACTTTTCTCGTTAGCCGTATTCTATATTCATACCGAGTTCATGTCTGTTTTTCCAGGATATTTAAAAGTCGTACCCGACCCGTAGACTTGTGAAAGCAGTAGCGTTAAGTCAGAGTTGATAAGGTATTTTTCTATGGTAAGGAAGGAGCTGCTCATTCCGCGATTGACAAAGCTAGAACGAGCTCTCTCTTACTTAGAAAGAGTCTCACATACCTGGTAGATGTGTGCATTTTACCTATACCCATACCTCTTCTATCTATGCTCCAAGCATGATAGCAATTGCATTATGCTATTGGTGCTTATTTCTCACCCGCAATCGGCCCGAGATGGGAGTTTAAGGCAAGTGTAGTTTATAAAATTCCTTACGTTGACGCATATCATCATGGGGAATCGAGTGAGTTCTTCGGGTCGACGGACAAGAGGACCTTTTCATTCTTCCCTCCTATCCTTCGGCGATTGAGAATCTAATTTAAGAAAAGAAACTTGCTTGTGGGACTCCGAGCGATACCCTCTGAAACTCTCCTTTCCTGATCCTTTGCTTTACATCACCTGCCCTCTCGTTGTAGTCAAGGGAAGAAGAAGATTGGTGTGATAAGCCAGGCAAGACGTTGGTTTGAAATACCCTAAGTAAAGAAGGCATGCCCGAGCAATGAAAGAAACCTCTCAACTACAGCTTTGTGAGCCCAAAATCTTCAATCTTAGGTAAAAAATCACTCCCCAACCAACCCACCGAACTAACTCCATACCTTCATCATTCTGTACGCCTATCTTAACAAAGGGCTAGGCCCTCTAAACTAAGTGTCTCTTCGCTAGAAAAAAAGTCAGTCCTGATCAAAACAAAAGTAGTCCTATATGAAGGTTCAGTCTCTTTGCCCTCTGTACCGTACCCTGGTATTTAAGCATGTGAAGCTCTTTTACCAAAGATAGGGTAAAACGTGTAGTATCCGGAAAGCCTATAAGTTCTACCTAGTTGGCTGGTAGAGGTATTTCCAAAGTTCATCCTTTATTTAAAAGAGTCCTTTCTGCTAGTTAACTGTTCGCATTGCTACTGTCAAAGAGGAGCAAGAGAGAAGAAAGCTGCTTCAATAAAATAAAGCTACGATTCCTCTTCCTTCGATTCCGGTCTAGACAAAGGGATAGGATAGGCCTTTCAGTGATAGATGAAAGAAATAGAGAAAGATGTACTTAAACACTATAGATCTTCGCGTGATCCGCTTCCCCCAGACCTGCCAATAGAAGAAATAGAAAAGAAAGGCTTCATATACTACATTAGATAGCAAGTGGAAGGATTTGCCAATGCGAAATTGAGTAGTAGGCACTTTCTTAATATCATGCGAACGGAAGGCTGGTATCGATGCCCAGGCTATATATACGCTATTAAATAAATTCTTGGTGTAACGTCAGTCAGCAAAGAAAAGAAATAATAATTTCATAAAGAATGAAAGGCAGGAAACAAGGAGAAGGAAGCTAGCAAACAATATGAAGGAAGACTTTAAAGCCTTATTCGTACTCCACGGGACCACGTATAATAGTTTCTTCTGAATGGAACCGTACCGATCTACTAAACGAAGGTGTTCACGAGAGGGAAGGGCTTATCTTCAAATTCGGTATCAACTGAGCTCCTTCATTCATAACAAAGGAAATGGCACCGAAACAACTTATCTGCAACCCTGACACCAGCAAGCACGGGCAAATTGATCCTCAAAACCAAAGGGCGTTAGCCAAGTCGAGGCTTTTGAAAAGCCTTACCTACAACGCGAGTCTCCTATTATCAACCATTCTAGTTTCAAAAAATGTTCCCATCAGTGCTGCTACTCGACTTTCTCATCTCCTATTTTTAGTTATCTTACAATTAGAGTAGAGTCAGGTAAAACGAATTGTGAGGATCACTTGCTTACCACTTCAAAAGTAACGAACCACCCACAATTAGAGTTATACTAAAAAAAATTTCCCGGTTATTCTAGAAGTTAACTCTTTTAGTTGCGCGGGTAGCTCTCAGGCCTATTACTCCAGGCACACTTTTCTCAAACACTACGTTGCTATAGCTATGCTTCCTCAGACTCTGTTTGACTCCCCTCTCAAGCAGGTAAAGAAGCTCTTTCCATTCTTGCCTAGTGACTAAGATTTTCACACTTGTTGTGTCTAGGCTGCAAAGATTTTCTCATAAAACACTAACTGAAGTGTTAGAGGGATTCACTTTCGATAAGAATAAAAAAGCAAGTTCCCTATACTACCTTCTTTCCCTCCTCTGTTTCTGTCTTTAAGAGGCAGTGCATCCGGCAGGAATCGAACCTACTTTTTTACCCATTTAGCCTTTCTAGGTTGGTGGGCGCTTTCACCATTCAGCCATGGATGCTTTAGCGAGTGAACTAGGTTTTTATTTGAGAGCGAACTAGGTTTTTAGTGGTATTACTTCTCGAGCTTCTATTTCTTCCGTTAAGGGAGATTCGGGAAAAGATGGAATAGGAAGACGTGTTTCCAGAACGAACAAGATACGGGTAGAGAAGGGGAAGTTAGCAAAGTTAGACAAGATTGGAATGGGCATAGGAACATGTATTGATGTACCAGATCGGCTAATGCTCCCAGGTTGATGCGATGTATTCCACCAGTTGACTGGAGACTTTATTATTGGTATATCGATCGGTCCAGCACGGATTGAAATAGGAGCCGGTTCGACAGGAAGCTTTTGAAAACGCAGTGCACCCAGGTAAATAAGGAACAAGATGAATACAGAAGTTAAACGAGCATCCCACACCCGAAAGGTACCCCACATAGGCCTTCCCCGAAACCCCCCAGTCACTAACGTAAACAAAGTAGAAAAAGCACCAATTTCTGTACCGGTTCCGGAAGAGCGAAGAAAAAGGGGATGTTTTGTTAATGGGAACAAGGAACTGTTTATAGCTGTCGCGATATAAATAACTATACTCATCCGAGCCGCAGGAACATGTACATACGAAATACGAGAATTTCCACCTTGTTGAAGATCTGGTGGTGCTACCCGAAGACTTAAATGAATAGCCATCGCTGTTAAGAACAACCGAGATCCAATGAGAATTTGCGCGTAGCTTTTTGTCTTTGACATAAAAAAATAAGGTTGTAATAACGAAACTGACATTTTCTTTTTCCTTGCCTTGCAAGTGGAACAAGAAAGACTATATAGTAATTTTTATTCTATAAACAATCAAAGGATTTCGCATGCTTTCCATGGAATGACGGAATTCCCCTTGCTTAGTTTTCGCTCCGCTCGTGCGTGGCACTCCTTGCTTGCGGAGCGGCATATCGGAAAAAGAAGGATTTACTTTCTATACGGGCCCGTCCCCTCTTACCCCTAACTAACGATTATGCTGCTCTCGCCTTTTTGTAATCTTCTCTTTCCAAAATTCACTACTAATTTTTACTACCTCCTTAGTCACCCTATCCACTCTCGTCCTGTTTTCGGGTTCCCTTTCAGGGGATGAGGATATTTCGATGATTTCTCCCTCCGTAGGTGGGCGTGGGTGAGTAGAGTCTGTGCTTTGCTTTGGGGGGCACCGGCAAGAAGCTTCTCGGCCACCCTACTCTGACTTGATTAGCTACTTACTAGTAACTAGGATCGTTCAAACAGTCAGTCAGCAATGCGTACTTCTTTCCTAGTTGAGTGGATCTGCGTAGCAGAGCCCAATCTTCTACCACAAGCTCTGACCTGACTTGTTGTACTTGATTCACCCACGTAAATAGACAAGGGCTTTCATCCCATAAAAGAGAAGTGAGTCCGCATGTCGGCAAATGATTTGGAATTGGAACTGGCCACAGAGGAAACCGAAGCCCTAACTCCCCATTCTTTCTATCTTACATCGCCATCGAGCCCTGGCTGTAGAGTCACAGGTTTCTAATCGCAATGGATTTATGTTTTCTTTGGCTTTTCCATTCGCTTCGTTCAACCCTGATCTGGATAGATAGCTCGGCTTCTATTAGCTGAGAATGGTTTTGTCAAGGAAAGGTTTCGCTATACAACAACAATGAACTCACTTCTGATCAAATTGGATGAATCGGTAATCTTTCTCTGTCTTGTGAGAGAGAGTCACTTGCTGTATTGAGAGCGGGTGGGTGACATGCATTAAGCGAAATCAGTTGTTATGTTTTTGATCTTCTTTGCGCGAGAAGACCCTTGACTGAGGAGACGTGTTTGGCTTGGATGATACCGCTATGCTCCTATTCACTTTCAGAGACCGCTCTGAGTTTGCCGCAGGCAACCCTTTCACTAAGAACATTTTCGCCATTAACGAAATGCCACTATTCCACAATGCTTCTTTGATTTATGTGTAGGAGCGGTAGTAGTGAAGAAAATGGAGGGAGAAGAAAGAAAGCGATGTGACACGAGAATAGATCACATCCGACAGCCAGCCATGCCATTAGATAGATCCGCTCTGAGTCTTCTGCAGGATGAGATCCGATTGTTCTCCGTAGGAAAGAGAAAGCTGGTTAGAAACCCTGAACTACGGATGCAAGGGGAAAGAAGGCAGATGGGGAGGATAGGAAAACCGTACCCACCTTTTCTTTTAACGGAAGGCGATGCTTGTCGAAGAGAACAAACAGTAAGTCGAACCTACTGTGATAAATGAAATCCCTAGCCCCGCAGGGCAGGACCATATTTTGTAGTAGTAGCTTTTCTCACTGGTAAAGCTGGATAGGTTAGAGGATGTGAGCTAGCAGCAGCAAGTTAAGTAAGGGATAAGATTAGTCCCTCTGTGTCCGGAAAGATACTTTTCTGATCGCGACTTCGGTTACGCACAAGAAGATGGGAGCTATTGGCAAAGGTAACCACCATCACTAGGCAACCAACATATGCTTTTCCAAAGCCAGAACTAGGATAGCGAGCTGGAAAGGAGAAGTGAACTGGTTGAGAGGAAGAATCAAGTAGAACCGATAGAAGCTCTTGTTGCCTTATTTGAATATGGACCAATCGACAACCTTTTCTTTGAAAAAAAAGAGGAATCATGTTTCCGACCTTGCCACCGGACTGTTTGATGGAGCGGGGAGCCTGTAACAACTAGAACAGACAAGAAGGCTTGCCAAGAATAGACGAAGGCCCTTAGCCGAGGAGCAAGAAAACGGATGTGCGAACAGAGAACCTCTTAAGGTCTCTTACAGAGAAGATTCTTGCCTGGGTCTTCGGTTCCGATGTTAGTCCAGTGGCAGTTGCCTGTCATATAGTTGGAGTCCTTCTTCCAGCGAGAGAATTGAAAAGCAAAGTGAAGTTTATCCAGAAGTTGACCCAAGTTTTGTCTGCTCGTGAGAAGACGGAAGAGGAACTTTCTGAACTGCTCGGGCAGGGTCACCAGTTGGCAAATAGCATTCGCGCCTCCCATCCGCACGTGAGAACTTGGAAAGCTCAACTGGGCTCGAAGCACACTTTCGCAGACTGATCTGCTTAGACTTCGGGCGTTGGGGCTTAAAGGGAAACCACGCAAAGCTCCGGTGATCCACTCTATTCTATGGCAACCTCCACCTCCTGGATGGATTCAAGTTAATACAGATGGATGCTCGAGAGGTCAGCCAGGACCATCGTCATGCGGAGGAATCTTTCGAAACTGCAGAGTGTACATGGATGCTTTGCGCTTTCGTTGGGCAGCGGATTCGCATATCAGGCAGAGTGGGTTGGGGTTATGACGGCTATCGCTATAGCGCACTCCAAGGGCTGGAAATACCTCTGGATCGAGTCTGATTCTACATATGTTATGTTGTTTTTTTTATTAATATTAATAAGTCAATGGCATCTAGGTAAATTGCTTACTCTTGCTGTGACTAATAGTTGGCCTATTCGCCAACTCGATGTAAATAACGCGTTCTTGCATTTCTTGCAGGGACTGATGAAGTATTCAAGGAACAACCACCTGGGTTTTAAGACTTTTTTACTCCTGATTATGTTTGCAAGTTGCATAAGCCTATTTATGGCCTTCGGCACTCGTGCTTGGTATAACGAGCTTCGTACCTTTTTAGTATCTGAAGGATTCAGCATCTCACATTCCTCATTGTTTATACTTAACTCCCCATTTTAGGTTATTTATATACTAGTTTATGTTGATGATATAATCATCACTGGATCCGCAGCAGCTGAAGTGAATGCTTTTATCTCTACTCTTGCCAAACGATTCTCTATAAAGCCAGCTTTCTTATTTCCTTGGAGTTGAAGCTCACTACACTGCTAATGGCTTGTTCTTATCTCAAAGGAAGTATATCAGTGACCTCTTGCATCGACTTAACATGGCTGATGCCAAGGCTGTCTCAACGCCTATTGCTACTACTGAAGTGCTTAAATTATCAGATGGCTCGCCACCGGCTGATCCAAAATTATACCGTCAAGCTCTTGGGTCCTTACAATATCTCTCTTTGACTCGTCCTGACGTCTCCTTTGCCATCAACAAGCTCTCTCAGTTCATGCATTGCCCATCCACACTTCATTGGTGTGCTGTAAAACGCCTCCTCCGATATCTAGTTGGCACTCTTGACTAAGGTCTCTTGCTCCGTAAGAATTATCCTCGCACTCTTCACGCATTTGCAGATGCCGATTGGGCCGGTGATCCTAATGATCGAACTTCCACTTCAGCTTATGTTGTTTTCCTTGGAGCCAATCCTATCTCTTGGAGTTATAAAAAGCAAAAGACAGTTGCTCGATCCTCCACCGAAGCCGAATATCGGGCCATTGCCTCCACTGCCGCTGAAGTCAATTGGATCATGAATCTTCTTCAAGAGCTGAAAGTGAAAATCTCACCCACTCCAGTCATCTATTGTGACAATGTAAGTGCCACTTATGTTTGCGCCAACCCCGTGTTCCATTCTCGTATGAAGCGCATTGCCATTGGCTTCCATTTCGTTCGAGATCAAGTTGCTACTGGTAAATTGCGTATTTCTTATGTTCATACTTCTGACCAACTTGCCGATTCACTTACTAAGCCCGTGCCTCGCCGGCACTTTAAAACTCATCGGAACAAGTCCTCAATGGCCAGCCAATCTTGCGGGGGCATGATTCAATTCTAAGCTAAACCCATTCAACTGCTGTAAAAAGGTCTGAGCCCTGCGTTGATAGAAAGAGCGCTCTTTTCATGAAACTAGAAATCTCGTAAGAGAAGAAGTGAGAAATCGGATCGACAAAGCACCATTTCCTCCGCTCAAGGAAAATCAATGCCGAAGACTGACAACCAACATCGATAGGTATTACAGTGCCTCTGAGTTATCTCGTACTCGCGGTTTGACCTACCCAACCAGCAACTGAAGTGGAAGACTGACTGACTCAGGTGTTGGCTTTTAGCTCACCTGCCAGTCAATATTCTTATTAGACCCGTGTGACAATGGTGTTTCCAACACAAAAAGTATGGTATACTCAAGTAAAGTACTAGCTTCACCGGAAAAACAACTGTAACTCATGTGTGATCGCGGATTCCACGGTAACTGTTGTAGTTCCAGCTCTACATTAGGAGCATAGGGGCTCTATCTACATACAGAGTTTGACCCACGGTACGATGCAGCTGAAAAAGGTAAGCCGGTTAAGTGCTTTAACCATTTAGTCAAAGAGACTGAGCGAGTGAATTGGTTTTCTGTTTTGTCAGCGGATCTTACGAGCTTTCATAGAAAGCATACTATATATTTTACCGCGTACAAGGACAAGTGGTGGGTAATCACGACACGACACGGAAAGTAGCATCCCTTCTTTTCCATAAGGATGAATTGTTGGTTCAAATCGGATAATCAATCAATAGGGAAAAAGGAAGGGATTACTGTAAGATGGAATGCTCGCGTCGGAATTCATTCTTCTCGTTACGGTAGCCTAAGAGCATTCAAGAGCTCAGTTAGAGCCTCTCAATTGATAGAGGCATGTTCATATGAAGCGCTACGCATATCTTATTTTACCAAAATAGGGTGTTTTGGGGCTGGTAATTGAAGATCTGGGATCTATCAGTCAAAGTGGACTACTAAAAAAAACTTCTGTTGCAAGGTAATTTTTTTTTAAGTCTATTTAGCTTCTTCGTAGAAAGAAGGGATTTGCTGCTTTCTTAGTAACAATATTCTTATGCTATCTGGCTATCGAGAAGAAGAATGGTTAAAAAAAAGGGAAGATAAACAAACAATTTCTCTCCCTTCCCCTAATCTAATGGAAAACTTTCCCGAATCTAAAGGAACTAGCCGTAAGATAAAGAGGTGGTCGAATACGGCCACTCATCCGCTTCCTAGCCGTAACAGATGGAATTGGAATCTCACTTAATGAAAGATGCACTATGCTTCATTCAATTGGACAGCTTTGCCCGTCTCTGGACTGTACTCTTTCAGATTCGGCAATGGATCTTTTTTTTTTACCCTTCTGGGGACTAGTCTAATTCTTAATTAGCAATCTAATCTTGAATAATATCAAGCAGTGTTCCACAATAGCCTGTGCCGTGACCCATCCTCCTGTGACACTGACAGTAGCAGGAATTCAGCACCTGGAAAAGGTTTCGGAGTCAGGCAACTCGAGAGCTCCAAAGGACATAAGAACTTAAAACAACTTTTCAGTGTGAACGAGATAGAAATTGTACTTCTTTTGCTCTTTATGTTCTTTGCCCTTATTCTTCATCTACTGTGGTACAAACTTTTTTGAAACGTCTGTCACGACTTAGTTTGAGCCATTCTTGGGAATGAGATAGCTTTCACCTCTTTCTCCTTAATAATATCCATAAATTCTGAAGCTCGTTCTATTAACTGCGCAAATGTCGTTATCCCGACAGGAGCAAGAGGAATTCGAAATTCATAATGCAATCCTTTTAGGCAAATAGAGACTTGTTTTTTTTTAATGGGAATAGGCTCCGTGCATCGCCAAGAGTCTGAATCGAGCAATGAACTCCTGGGCTTTCTCTGTCGGTTCCTGGATGCATTTCCTCAAGTCGTCAGTAGTGACTGACTTCTTTCTTTAGAAGGTCGGAATCCGCCTGAATAAATCGCACATATGCTCCCAGGACTTCACGGAATTAGGAGGCACAGAGGTAGGTATACCAAGAGAAAGCTATGTGGGTAAGCGACGAGGGTTAAACCTAAATAACAAGTTTTAGTTTCCAGAAGTATCTCCACGCTGAGCGATGAACCTCGCCAAATGCTCTTTTGGTCCATCTTTTAGGTTAAATTTGGGCAATATGTATCCCGCTGGGTATGGCTCGTAGTCAATCTCTGGAGGATATGGAGGATCATAGGCTAGGTAACCTTTTCACTATTCATTTATAAAGCTTCAAGTAACCAGGTCTCTTCATCCTTATTGGGCACTCCCACAAGAGACAATTCTTTTTAGCCTCTAAGAGACAACAAGAAGAGCCTAACCAGGACCTTGAGATAACAGCCCATAGGGTAGCCCCTACAGAGCAAAAATCTAAGGCCGGAATACCGGAGTTCTTTCTTTGCTTCCAAGAACATAGATTCCTTCTTCAACCCAGGTCATGACCGAGGGCGGGTATCTCACTCGCATATCTAGAGCCCAGCATCTCTCCTGAACGACACCTTCCGCAGACTCTACTGGTGGTATTTCCCGAGGCGAGGGTAAATATGTGCATCCATATCGGTCAGGAAACGACAATGACTCTTCTTCTTCCGGGAAGCTATGGGCACCTCACAATTCTTAGACGACATTAGTGGAAGCGAACATTCGTAGCATTCATTGTCACCGATCATTGAAAAAAGAAGCCGTACGAAAACTTAAGGAATCTTTAGATTTGGCGGCTATAGACTCAAAGGGCACAGACAGGCTGCTGGTACAGTTTTGTTAGCTAACTAAAGTCCAACTTCCTTTGCCGAAAGAGGATGAAACGGATCAGCCGATTCAACTTAGCATTACCCGACTCGTAACTTCAAGCACAACCATCCATCTCAATCCAAAATCTCCGATCGTCTGTGATCCCTCCTCCGGTTTTGGATATATAGACAGTGCCTGCTCTCAAACCAACCAAGACAGCAGCAAGTTCCTATCGAGAACAAGACGACAGATCAATATGACCAATTTCTCTAATATCTCGGGTGAATACGTGAAAAAGTGTTGCTTAGCTCAGTGAAATGGAATAAGGAAGAGAAAGTGTAGTGTGATAAGGGAAGATGCAAGTAAATTTTGAGCAAGCAAGGGCTGAGATAGATATACAAACAAGAAGAATTCACATCAGAACCCTTTCCTGCTTCCCTTTTTTACCCATCGGACTCACATTTTGATCTCCTACGCTTGCTTTCACAGTCCCCCTACGAGCAGCCCGGAATCAATGAAGGAGTTCATTCAGCACCGAGCCGAGCGAGCGTAGATTCAATATGTTGATTGTACCGAACGAAGGATTTGCCTTATCACGAAAGCCACATTCGTTTGAGGAAGTCACACGTCCTGTTCCCTATAAATAAGGAGATTCATTCTTTGATTCCTATGCAAGCTCTTGGGTTTGGATTACACCGTAGAGTACAATAAGGGTAGCCAAGTCTACACTCGCCGGCCGAGAACTCCTGCTCCTGTCTTCTCCTTCCTGTGAGCTGATTGGAGCTTAGACCAAAAGCACGACGACCAGTGGACAAAGAAAGGATACAGGCAATAAGAAGGAGTGGGAAAAGCTCTGGAATCAAATAAAGAGATAGGTGTGGAAGAGGAAAGCAAAGGGTACAAAGTATGCAAATCAGCTTGGCGAGTATTACCAAGCAAGTAAGTAAGGAATAAGGGTTCGAGTCGCTTATAAGTCAGCTAGTCGTATCTCTGGTATTGAGCTGTCCTATCAATCGGCCATGTTGTATATTGCCGATTACCACCAAAAGTTAGAATAGCTCCTTTAAGCGCAGTAAGAAGAAGTGAGTAACTCCTTATGAGCCCAACAACGCTCGGTAGTTTCTACTGTTTGAAAAGGTTGCGAGCCAGAAATAAGAATAAAAGCAGTGATTTAGGTTGTCGTTGGCGTATCGCCTTGTTAATTATCCCTCTCGGCTAGAGTCTTTTACCAAGCAGTAAGTGAATTAGCAGATTTAAGTTAAGTAGGAAGATTCAAAGTCGGTGATAAGCTTTCAAGAGCTGCTGTCGTACCCAAGTGCTTTTAGTTCTCGGTATCAGCTCTCCGGTTTCGAGTAAGCAAGTAGGTTTCGTCTCGAGAGTATGGAGCTGTCATATCTACTGTTTTACCAGCTCACAAATAAGATTGCCAGTACAAAATAAGAATTGCGATCGGGTATTCGGTTCCGTAGTAGCTGTTAATTATCTCTCTCACCTATAACAATTAAACTCTGAAATAAGAATAGCAGGCTTGCCTAGTAGTTTACGTATCGGCTATTGCTGTCTCGGAGCTATAGGCTTTTACTTCTACTTAGAAGTTTGTATGCCGTTTAGAAGCTTTCAAGCCCGACATCAGATTCTCAGTCAGCTAGACCAGCTAGAGGAGTCAAAGTACGAGATAAGAATTCAAGTCCTGTAAGCCGACTAGTAGGCATGTTACGAACCACAAAGATAGTATCGATACTCTTATTCAGTTGTTTGCATCCCAGCTATGAGAAGGAGTGAAGTTCTAAAGTCAGCTACAATTCTTGCTAGCCAGTTAGCAGCTTAAGAGGAAGTGTAGTTGTATCAGTAGCTGTCGGTTAGAAAGTAGTAGGCTCGCTTAGCTCGTAATCAAAGCTACCAGAATACCAATAAGCAGACGAGCCGTATCTGTAGTTTGAGTAAGCATATGTTGTGTATTGCCTGTTATCAATCCCAGCTAGAAGAATCCCAGCTAGCCTAGAAGACTTACAGTAACAACTAAGGTTTTAGAGCCTATCTGGTTTCCGTGCTTTACCAGTCAAAGTCATAAATACGAAGTCCGCGAAGAAGGTTGGCAATTGCTTGGCTCGTTTAGAGAGTTTGAGACTGGCTTAATAGATGAGTGACTTCCTTCGCGTTTCATAGCGAAATTCCAGAAATGGTCTGGGTCCCTCCCTTGGATAAGATCTTTTCCATTGAGACGCTTTTCTTAACGCCCTACAGGACAAGTCGTGGAGGGATTAGATACTGATTTCTTTTTTATTGAAGTTAGATCGCCCAAAGCATGAGCTTTGGAACCAAGGTTCTTTTCTCCGGATTGCCTCATCAACTCGAAGCTAGCACTATTCGTTCAACCCAACTGAGCAGCTATCAGCCTGGAACAAACTTAAAAAGCCTTCTTTTAGTTCGTAACATCGCGTAGTTATGAGCTTTCTTAGGTTCGTAACATCGCGTAGTTATGAGCTGGCCCTGCCCTTTCAATCAATCTCCGGCCGCTCAGTGCCGCTATTGGTGCGAGTTGTAAGGAGTCTTGGTCTGCGGGTGGGGGTTAGCGAGGGGGAAGGCGAAAAGGGATTACTTGCTAAAGGCTTTCAAGCCCTACGTCTTTTTTTTTCTAAACTGCAAAGCTGGTGGCGAATGCCCTATTCAAACTACGTCAACGTCTTTGTTTGCTTTGTATGAAAAGACATACATTCTACCTAAACCGCTTGCTTGAGCTCTAGCCTAGTGTCTCAAAAAAAAGAAGAGAAAGCCGTTTTCCATCTGTGTGTGGCCTATGCTTTAGTAAGAAAAAAATCTTCAAGTGAAAGAAATGCCTCAATACCTTGCCAGAAGACAAGGAAGTGGTACGTACCAAGCGGGCAATCCAGCCTGTAAGCCAAACAAAGTCTATTTTATGGGTGGGATCCATCGCTATCTTGTCAACCCTGCTCGCCGCGCTCGCCACCCTGGTGTGCTTACCTTTTCCAAACTCATCTGGCTCCCTATTAAGTACGGAGAATGTCCATTCCCGCAAAACATTTGTTTGGGTTATTCACTTTCGTAAGCGCATCTTTCTATATGAAAATCCCTGCCTTTATATAATATTTTGCTGATAGAATCTATCTTCTCGGGTGACATACATAGCTATTTATCCCGGGCTAGCGAGTGCGGAATACTTGCTTGTGTTTAATCTAATATTTATGTTTCTCCCGAAGAAAGAATAACTCAAGATTTAGCCGTGGAAACGGAAAGTTTGACACCTGATTCTCTTGCCTCTTCATCCGTAACCCCAGAAAGGATCTTGCCAACCCGCGGATCTCCTTACGAATCCGAAACAATTTCATAATGATCATCGGATGAGCATTTCATTCTTCTCAATTGCTTTGATAGCTCAGTTTAGAGCATTGCCAATCGGCCTTTAGCTCTCTGCTTGCGTAAGGTAAACTTCCACTCGTTTGAAGTATTCAGCGGAAGGTCTTGCTATTTGAGGAACATATGGATGTGAAAGTCTTATTTCAACAGCAATATATAATATATCATTTAGCCAATTCTTTATTACTCAAGCAAGGGCCAGTTGTGATATCTAGTGGTTTTAGTTATTTCGTCAGCAAGCGATAGAGTAGTGGAGTTACGACTCTGTAATCTTGAATCAATATAGTTAATACTCTTTCATCCGCACCAGCAAACAAGCGAGAATGTAGACTCTGTAAATAGATAGACTCGAATCCTATTAATAAGCTGCCTTACCTTAACCCACGTTAATGCAGTTTCAGTTGCTATCCATTCTGTTTGAGTGCCATATAGCTTTTCCTATTCAGTTCTAGAACTAGTGGTTACAGCGAATGAGCAATCTTGTGTATATCCAAGGTAAAGGGCAAGAGACTCTGTCAAGTCATCCAATGAGTAAGCAGGACAGTGAAGTTAGAAATCCTTTAAGTCCCTCTTTAATTTAAGTAAACTCCGGCCCTCAAAAGTAAACAAGTTTTCAAGGGTAGGGGTAGCGTTTATTAGCCAGCAAGTAAGATAACAAAGCTCTTTTTTTCAATAAGAAAAAGTAGTAGTTTTCCACGGCGGTGGGGTCTCAATGGAGGAGAACTTTCCTGTTCATCCTACACTACAGCATAGGCAAGATCTCATCCTTCGGCGAATCTAGGGGCTCAGAAGAGTGTCACCAACGACGGTAAATCGGTGGGCCAAACCAAAGAAAGACTGTCTCTTTAACGACGTGGTCACGGGGATACGATCCGACAAGAGAGATGCTGAAGAATATGCCCTCCTCAAGGGGTCAAGCACTCGATCAGAACTAAATCATCCTGCGGCACTCACAGCATGAGCACATAGGGCAAGATAAAGAGAAGGATAAACGCTAAAGAGATCGTCAACTTCACCTTGGCGTGCTTCCATCAGTGCCTCAAAACATTTGCTATTCTTATCTCTGGAAGGGTGCTTCTATTGTTGTAGTGTTTCTAGCGAAAGAGGATTTACAGTCCCACGCCAGCAGCCTGCCAGAACCATTAATACAGGGTTTGATCCACTGAACACTTGTTTTTATCTACGAAGAGTTGAGTTGCTACCTCGAGGTGTCGACTTAGCTATTTGCCGAGAAATAAGCACAGCCTGCCTTCTACCCATTATGTCGACGATTAGGTAGAGCTCTTACGGGGGCTAGGTTACCAGGATACGACCGTTCCGCAATAGAACATGGCACTAATGTATCCCCTAAGGTCCCAGCACCTTTTGATCAATACCGAAATCATAACATTTCTATATGATAATTTGAGATTGCTCTACCAGACCTGACTACCAAGATTGACCTCTCCATGCTCGTCATTTCTAGTGCTTGCACAACCTCCTGGCGCCTTATTTACTGAAAATTCCCCGGGTGTAAGCCAGCACTTGCAAATGTCTTTTATTTCATTAAAAAACTCCGCTTTGTCGACATCGTCTTTTCCAAACATTCGAGGTCTTAGTTGCAAGTATGAGAAATGTTGGTTTTGGTTAATAAAAATGAAACATTCAGGACTGGATATTATTTGACAAATAAGCCTTTACTTAATTCACGCTCCGCCCTCAAAGTGCCAATTTAAAAGCGAACAGCTAGAAGCTCCCGCATCAGAAGCTAGAATTGACGCCACGGCATAAGGCATCGCCTCCATGCTATGTGCACACGGCCCCGAAGTGGAATGGCTAATTTGCACAATCTGGGAAGCCCGGCCTTCTCCCTCTCAGTTCCTCCGCAATCGACTTACCAGAAATCGTCGTGGCAACTCCACTTCAACCCCCCACTCTTTCCCGGTGCGGTGCCTATACTTAGCCCTTTGAAAAGTCTTCCAGTACCTCCCGCGTGGCAGCCCGTCAGAAGCATGCCTCATAAGAATCTTTGTGGCGACGGTCGAAGCCTCCTCACTCAACTTCTGAATCAAACCACCTTCCGGCTTCGTACTACTACTACCTCCTAGGTCGTCGTTCTTTCCATTGCTTTTCTACAACTAGAGAATTCTAAAAAGAATACGACTAGCTCTTTACCGCGGGGATGCGTTGAGAGGAATCAATTGTTTAACCCGGTGACCGGATAGGAGCCGTGACTGTCTTCGAATGGGAGGAGCTCGTCAACTCGTAGGAGGCGCGCGTAGGTCTCGTAGGTGTGCCTTAGCCGTCAACAAAGGGTAATTGCCTTCCTTAGAAGAGGTAGGAGGCGCTGGATTTCAATTCATCATAGCAGCCAGCCTCGGTAAGGTTAACTAGCAACTTGACTCACTGCACTCGAAAAAGATAGCAAAGCGACAATCGGTCGGTATGGGTGGAACCTAGTATAGCTGCGCTTTCTTTTCTTCTTCTTGGTCTAGTCTATCTACCCGTCTCTAAGTAAGCCCCTCACCTTCCCTTTTTGGAGTAGAGGTCAGAGGCTAGTGCGGGTAGCCCTGTCGGAAACTAGAAAGAAGAGGCTGATGCACCTGCCCGGCGGTGGGTGGGTTCAGCTCGATCAACTGGGATAGGAGTTTTTTCTCTATCTTGCTCCATGGTGTTCAAGCAGTGCGTCCAGAAAGCTGTGATTCATGGGAGGGAGCAGCTTCAATAGCTTTGGCTGTGAAAACTCTTGGTCTTGGAGCATCAGTGTCATCAGTTCACCCAAGATCAGCAGGACAAATAACTACTAGGTTTGTGCCAGAAAAGCGTCTTGCGTGACGGCGAAAGAGTGGAAAAAGAAAGAGATTCATCAGCTATGGAATCTGACGGGTATCGGTATTGAACAGAGGGGGCTGTTCACAAAGCATCCCATGGTGCGCTCCGAGGGGAAAAAGTCTCGGGCGGTATGGAGCGGCTTGCCTACAGCTTTGTTTAACAAGCCCTTCCTTTCTTTTCAAATGCTTCCTCAGTCAATCAGCAGCTTATTCGATTCCTATTCTTATTAAACATCTGATATAGATGGTGGGAACAATGAAGCAGATTCTTCATCTGTAGGTTGCAATCCGTATGATTTCTTCTCGATCTCCTGCTTGTGTTTCACCTCGCACCTAGGCATCACGTTCCTATTGTATACCCAGCAGTAGTTGAAGTAGTGGAAGCCCATAGATGCCTGAAGTCTTTATAGAATCCGTATTTGTATTTATCTTGACAAACCAATAGATATAGAAAACGCCTGCTCAACAGGAGGCGTTGGCTGATTGACTTTCTATATGATTTTTCTCTGACTTCACCGATAACAAGAAGAGACTGAGTGATGCCCAGGCAGGGTATCACGAAGGGAGAATAGAGCTTAACACAAGAAGACAGCGAACCCTACCATGAATACAAGAAGACAGCGAGCTATGCCATGAACACAAGAAGACAGCGAGTGATGCCCAGGAGGGGTATCACGAACGAAACATACCCTTTCTTATCAGGAACGAGGGATATCTTTTCTATAGAACGAGGGATAAAACAGAAGAAGATAGAATGAAATGATAGAACAGGCAGGAAGGAAGCAAAGGAAACAACAGAACAGCAAGGAAGCAAAGCAAACAAAACAACAGACCGTACCAAAAGAAAGCAGAAGAACAAGATACGATACGAATGGTGAATGCAGATACTAAGGTGAAAAGAATGTAAAGGATGTGCCATAGGCCCGAGAGCGAGTTCATTTAGGTTTCGTAAGGGAGTCTTTTCTGCAGATACTACGGTTCAAAGAAAGGGTTAGTTAATAAAGACGAGTAGAATGAGCCAAGAAAGCGAAGAACAGAGAAGCTTGAATTGAAGGTTTGGCTAAGGATGGGGATCCGGTGTCTTCATCTATACCATCAGAGAAGGGGAAGGCTTGCTTGTACTAGTTGAGAGAAGGGGAAGGCAGATGTCGAACCAGCGATTGAGTAGTCTCCGATTTCCTAGAAGATAGGCTAGATCAGCGGGTAGAGACGCTTCAGTCAACTACACACCTGGTAGAGAGCCCTCAGTCAAGTAGTTTACCTTTACTATAAGCTATTAGTTGGGTTGTATTACTCTAAGCTATTAGTTTGGTTGTATTGTTGTAAACGAGACTAATGCATCATATACCTGAACCCGGCATGGGGAAGAGAAAGGAGGATCAGACAGTGTTTTGATAGCAAGGATAGAGATAGACAATGGGAGAGCTATTAGCCATGCCATGGTGGTACGCTAAGTGGAATTCATTCAACAAACGAAGAGTCAGCAGATAACAGAGAATAGACCGAAGCAATTGCCTATTTCCTCTGAGTCCTGCCTAAGGAACGGAGAATAGAGCTTAACACAGGATGAGTTCTCGTGTTGTCTAGAATCGTATCTGATAGGGTAGCTTAGTGAACTGAAACTAGGTAGGAATCCAATCAAGCAAAGCGAGGGAAAGTATAAACTAACAAGCCAGTTTAATAGGACAAGGGTAACGATACAGATACAGACTGAGTGTCTCTTTCGATACAGCTCTTTCCATACAGACTGAACTCCCATCCCAAGTGTATGTTTTACTTACGATGCAATTCGTTGTGAGAAGGCAGGGACAGGGTGCTATTGTACCAGTAGTAGAGTGGGTTGAATCAAATCGTTTGTCTAGAAAGGGTATAGCGATAACCAAAGCTGACTGTACTAGAAACTTGGGATCCTGTATAGGCAACAGGCCTTAGAATAGTGTATTGAACTACAGGACAGGAACAACCTATAAACAAGCGAATTCAGCCTTTAGATAAAGACAATTGGAAAAGAAGTCGAATCAAACCTACGTTACCCATGTTTTCCCTCCCCGGCTAACTACTCCAAAATGCCAGAGAGGAGGAATGCGATGCTGTGTCGAAGAAACGTCATAAACTACAGTATCCAGCGAAAGAAGAGAGTGACTGATACCTATTAAGGGCGTCAGGAAAGACCGAGTCAACTGGGAAACAGGACCTGCCAAAGCGCCCTACCGAGATCGGACTCGAGGGAGGGTAAGACCGGAACGAGGGATAGCTTGCCAATAGATATAGAAAACGGGTATCCTGCTGGTTTTGAATTGAGAGTACGCTATGACCCTTGGAATCGCTGGATGGCAGGGAGTGGGACGGGTTAGAGATGCAAGGTAGGTAAGTAAAGAGTTGTCGGGTTATGGCAGCTATATCTCAGAATGGTGTGGAATCTATAAGGTAACTAGGCTTAGGGGAGTCCAATAGGGACATAACTAGTTGCTAAGCCCTGTCAGTCCTGTATGTATGGTATGTCCAGTAAGGCTATTGAAGAAAAGCACTGGGTTCCTGTAGAGGAAGACTGTCTTCGGGGAAGAGAGGGTTTCTCTGGGATAAAGAGGAGGCGAGGGAGAGTGACTAGTACAAGCAACTTATATCGATCGGTGTGCCCGTCTCTGAACAAGATCTTGGACTTCTATACTCTCGTAACAGAAACTGCTTCATCGATGAGTTGATGTCTATACTCTCTTTCCCTGCTGCCAAACACATTAGGAGGATATTCTACATTGCCTTGAGGCATTGGTTGGAAGGAAGCAAGTTCAGAAAGATGGGATCAAATTGTGATTGTTCTTGTCGAGATATTTCTTTTCCGGGACACTCTCCATTACTCTACTCCCTAAGGTGCTGGAAAGAGGTAGAAAGTAGGCCTAGGGTGGGCATAGCAGATTTGATCATCCTCTGCTCGTAGCGTAGGGATCAGGGGCACAGACCAGAAGCTAGACAGAATAAGAACCTTACCCTTACCAAAGCAAGGGATCCAGTCATTGTTGAATCTGCCCTCGCCTACGTAAGGAGTGATTTGTATAGTATTGCCTTGTAGCTTGCATTCCTGTACTTCACTAGCTAGGGTGAAATAAATACATTCCTAAGTTGGTGCGTGAAAGTAAGACAGGGAAGAGTCAAGGAATCCATCCTCGTAACAGCCTAGTCCGTAGAAGGCAGGCTTTCTTTGAGGAAGTAGTCGGATCTAAGCTAAGGAACTGAACAGCTATCCTCAACATCTCTATCGCCAGTCCTATGATTTGTCGATTTCCTTTCTATACCTTACTTAATAGATTTGCCTTTCTATACCTTAAAAGCAGGGCAAGCTTCTTACATCAGCACTATGGCGATAACTGTTCAAGACTAGAAAGGTTTCTTTCCGATAGGTTTCTTTCAGTATTGATCGAATGAAATGCAGCAGCTAAGGTCTGCCTTACCAAAGCAAAGTTGGAATAAACCGTCTGTCAGGTAAGTACTGGTTTTACCTGAAGGTAAGTACTGGTTTTCGATAGCTAAACTCACTCTAGAACATGCTTTCCCCAAAACGATCTCTAGAACGTGCTTCAAACAAGCTAGAACAGCATCAATTGAATTCAAGGTACAAACACACTGATATGAAAGAAATACGGCTATATGCCACGCTATCCACTCTACCACAGACATGATTGAGTGAGCTATGCCCTTAATCCAATCAGAGACTGAGCTCTGCCCTTAATTGGGTAGAGCGAGGGATAGTGGCTTCTCTCTTTCTAGGGATAGCTTGCCTTTCTATAGCGATAGGTCTAGGAATAGCATTTCTCTAGCGTATAAGGGCTCCTGCTCGAGGAAAGGTATAGTAGCTGGTATGAGGATTCGGATGAGAATTGAATACCATTTTCTATTCATCGTAGGTATTGGCGTATGCACCTTTGAAGAAGTCCCACTTACCCCCACTTCTTCTCCCCTCGACCTAGTACTTTCTGGGTTGGGTTTGAGGGGCCTCGGTATATCTATTGGTATAGAGATACCTACAAAACCAGTAAACAAAAGAGATTTAGAAGATATTTTACGAAAATATAATAAAATTGAAATCCGGTTACACTTGTTGGTAACTTAAGGCAAAGCGCTTTCTTCTCTAATCTAGAATTTCTATAATTTATTTATTTATTTTCTATAATTTCTATTCAAAATTGAATTTATAGAAATAAAATTCTATTTTGAATTCATTTCGTTAATGATCTAATCTAGAATTTATATAGATGTTTTCTTTTCTGCTGACACTGATGCTCCAAGATCAAGAGTTTTCACAGCCAAAGCTATAGATCTCATGAATCACAGCTTTCTGGACGCACTGCATGAACACCATGGAGCAAGATAGAGAAAAAACTCCTATCCCAGTTGATAGGAGCTGAACCCACCCACCGCCGGGCAGGTGCATCAGACTCTTCTTTCTAGTTTCCGACAGGGTTACCCGCACTAGCCTCTGACCTCTACTCCAAAAAGGGAAGGTGAGAGGCTTACTTAGAGACGGGTAGATAGATTTAACTAGCTAGTTTCTACAAAAATCCAAATTGCATTTTCTTTGCCAAACTTTCAAATTTGGATTTTTATTCTAGTTTTTCAAAATACAAAATAAATAAAAAAAGAATTTGGCGACAAACCAAACTACTTTATTCTCCAAAACCAAAACTGCCTTTCGGCTTGGATAGACTAAGGTTTGGTTTCATTAGGGGAAGGTTGACTTAATTGCTCTACAGGTAAGGCAAAGCGCTTTCTTTTAAAGAAGCATCTGGTTCCATCTTTCTTTCGTTAGTTAAGCCACCTTTTTCTAAGAAGGATTTTAGTAATTCAGGATTAATAGTACTTAGAATGTTTTTTTCATATTGAGAAATTCTGTCTAGTGGCATTCGATCACAGAAGCCGTTGACAGCAGCATAAATAACAACAATTTGTTTTTCAATTGGAAGTGGCTCATAT
>JAKNSH010352627.1:0-10810 GCA_027790015.1 Cymbopogon flexuosus
TAGGCCCACTCCCCCTTAGAGGCCCAATAGGGGTAGTGTGACTTGTCAATTTCTCCCTCACCTAGAGGTCGCTTGTAAATCGCCACTCGCCTATATAAGAAGCCAAGAGCATGATAACAAAACAAGACAAGCTATTTAGGAAACCCTAGTTCTTGTGGCTCTAGCCTCAGTCCGCACTCCATTTTTCTCACGCGGAGCCTTGGCCAAAGCCGGAGGCCTTCGCTCCTCTCCCTCATTCACATTTGGCAAAACTATGACGAGTTCTCTAGTCCTCCCTGAACGCCTTTATCCTTAGGCCTTCGTCCATGTCTTCGTTCCACAACCTTTCTACTCGGAACCTCAGTCGGAGGATCTCGTCTAATAGGCATGCATTTATGACCTTTGTCCAGGAATGTAACCTCCGTGTGACCTCCGTTTAGAGACCTTCGCCTCATGACCCTATTCAGGACCCTAGTCCCAACATAAGTCCCACATATCTATACTCATCTTACTTAGGCGGAGGCCCCGACTAAGTCAAAGGCCTCCTCTCACTCTTAGGAATGGATTGCCAACGTAGAAGTGTAAGAAGGGTGATAAGTAGAAGAGTGTGAGTGAAAGGTGAATGCTAGGATTGTGCAACCATATGTATTATTTTGGATAATTATAAAGAGTGTCTTGTTTTATAAGTGTTAATCTCCTAGTTAGGTCATACTGGTCATATAATATTAAAGTAAACCATACAACTGCTAAGAGGATGTGTGACGGGCTCTCCGTCATCTTTAGTTTAGTGAAATTTGTAAGTTATAATTCTAGATAGACAATGATACGATAATATCATATATCTATTTTAAATAATGCATGTTACTTATGTTATGTAGAATTTTAACTATTTGAAGTAAATTTCAAACCATTCATGTTTAGACAACATTGACATAGTGATTGCTTTATCAGGCAAGAACATTTACTAAATTTTTGTATGAAATTTGTTTAAGAATAACGTATTTTAGCAGCACCCATGCAAACTATTTATAGTTTTGGAATAAAACATAGTAGAACCGCTGCTTCTACCACTAGCTAGAAAGTTAAAGCTAAAGAATAATGGACTGATCGAATTGATTACCACTTCATGAATGAACATTACGTACAAATTTGATCGACGAATATGACACAACCGACCTACCAAGGTCAATCATGAGTCAGACGACGACGACACAAGGTGACAGCAAAACTCATATTATAGGGGATATTATTGGAATTACAACTTAAATGATAAAACTTTGAACACTACTTATCAGAAGGAAGGACGGAGAAATAGGATTGAAGCACATACTACACCTTGCATGAAAAATTTAAAAACACCGACAGCAGACACATCATCATCTGAAGATCATCACCTAAGACTGCAACTAATATTAATCTCCAAAAGCCCATAGTGTCAGTTGACCTGAGGCATCGAGCCATCTTGCACGAAGGGTTCGCCCCCTCTTGCTCTTATCTGAAGTTTCTGCACTGCACTCACCTCTTCTTTGGTTTCAGACACATCAAACGTCAACTTGGTGGGATTTTGTGCACCTACATTATTATTAAATATTAACAGACAAAAAATATTATTTACACCGCTGCAAAAAATAGTTTACTATAGTATTGTCAACTAGCCTTTCCACTATTTTCAGAATGACATATTTGGTTGTTCACCTGAAGCGTCCTTCTGGTCTTCAGCGTGGCCACCGTAGCCGGTGACACGCTCCACGAGCACGAAGAACAAGTCCATGACCTGAGCTGCAAAACCGGCCATGGGAGGAATCGGAGCTAGCTGCCGCTGCTTCTACCACTAGCTAGCAGGCTACTAGCTATTGCTCTACTGAGCTGAGCTCTCAACTGCTTTGCTGTTGTTGTTTATGAGTTGCGAGTCGATCGTTGTCACTGGCGAGTTCTCTCGCTATCAGCGGCGTCCAATTTTATAGACGGCCGGGTCACCGGACGAGTCAGCTTTGCTGGGCGCCACGCATGCATGCAGGCCCACACGCGCGAGCCTAGCAAGTGGGGACTCGGGAGCATGCATATATGCAGCTCGATCGATCACGCTCTTGATAACATTCTCTAATTCTAAATTCTTGGATTTTGTTTTTGCATGTTTGGCCATATATCAACGTACGGCTGCATCTGCATATAGTACTGTTTTTACATAATCCACTTGCTTTCTGACATAATGCGTGCGATGGCTGGCAGAGCAAATAAAATATACTGTGATCACAATTCACAAAAAGGGTGAACACTTTCAGCGATGGAGGACCTTGCAAATGGCATTACTTTATGAGGTAAATACTTGGTAACAGAGAGCCATCTAATCAGCAACTTGCACTACTATACATCTCAAATATGATACGCGTGATCAGGCAGGTTGTTTTTCACTTTTTCTTACAGCTGATGTGTAGTCACATGAGAAATCGTGTGATTTGTCCCTCTGCTTGTCTTCAATCCACCCTCCACGGTGGAAAGAGGCAGGAACTCTCGTAATTCTATATGAGTGTGACTTGCATGCAGACAGCGTGCTTACTGGGCCATCGTGATTCATGATAATGCATGGTTTTCCCCTGCTGGAGTGCTGGTGTATATGTTATCGTTGTGGTCGTGTTATCATATTGTTGGGGAAGCAGAGGGTAGAAGAACTACTAGCATATTAAGTACGTGTTCAATCATACTACAACAACACAGCCTGTAAGAGTAGCCAAGCGTGCGATGCTGGGAACCGGAGAGAAGCTCTGAACATTGAATCATTGATTACTGATTTGTACATTGCATATAGCGATGCCTAAAAAAGACCTGGTGTCCAAAATTCTTCGCTCCTTGGTGCTCAGAGTGCACGCAGCAGGAGAGAGGGAAAATGCATGTGTCTGTCAGGACAAGCCCCGGTACCATGGAAGATGATGGGCCTAGCAGGCCAAGGCCCAAGAAGGTGAACCCGAGATACACCGGTAATGACTGGGTTGTGTGAAGTCCGCCTGTGTGCGTGAACGAGGCTTGGCCTCTCTATCCATATAAGCAAGGAGGGAGAGCTCGTGAGGACTACGCTAATTTGTAAAGACAATTTCTATCAAACCTAATCATTCATCTGCCTTCTATACTTCTTCTTCCCCACGCTTCGGCGTTTTTTCCCCTTCTCTATCCGATTCCCCACTGCTGTTCCTAACAATTGGTATCAGATACACCAGTCCTAGCCACACGCTATCCTCGATCCTTGCCTTGTGCTGTGTCTGGATTCACTGGATTCCATCGGTCGCTTGAATTCCACCGGATTCTGGTTGGTCTAACCCTAGATCGAGGTCTGTGGACTGCAGCTCGATTTGGGGATTCCGTAATTCCAATCCAGGAATCGCGGCTTGTGGTGTGATCCGGCAGCCTGGATCATTCCTCCCAATTCTCCCACGAACATTTCAACCGCCGCCAGAAGGCCCTTGGCGCCATGGATCCCACGCAGAAGCTCCTCCTCGATGAGATTGACAAGCGCTTCCGGGCTCAGAACGCTCGCTTCGACGACATCGACCGCAAGCTGGACGCCACGGCGTCTTCCTCGTCCACCCGCCTCGACGCCCTCGAGTCTGCGGCTCGTGTGTTCGACGAGTGGCGCCCCGGAGTCGACGGCGTCATCGACGACCTTCGCCTGGAAGTCAACAAGCTCTCTTCCCTGAAGCTGGAGGTCGGGAAGATCTCGAAGTACATGGAGAGATCGATGGTCGATGCGCCATCCGCTACCCCGGGCGTGTTCGCGCAATCACCGCCGCTTCTTCCGACGGGGTTCCACAAGTCCGTCTCCGAGCCTGCGTCGCCAGTCGCTTCTCCGCGTGAAGTCAAGCCATCCCTGTCGCCGTCCCATCGCACCGGTGCGCCTTCCCCGACTCACAAGTCTGCGGCGCAGCCGGACGTCGAGGTGGACCCGCGCACATCTGCGGGATTCGCCGCCTCCAGGCCCAACGGGCACTGCGTCGATTCATGGAACCGGGACGGTGCCTTCGGAGTGGTTACCACTCTGATGCCACCGCCCGGCAAGGGTACGTTGCCTTGCCGACACACTCCTCATCCCCATCCTTTACCCGTTCCTCCCGCACGGCCACCCACTTCTCCACACTCCACTAAGCATTGGGAAACCGGTTTTCATGGGGGCAGCGGGGGCGGCCATACTGGCAAGCTTCCCAAGTTTGATTTCCCACGGTTTGAGGGTGATCACGCTAAGCTGTGGATTAAACAAACTGCTCATTACTTCAAACTGTATCGGGTGGAGTCTGAAATTTGGGTGCACGCTGCTACTATGCACTTCTATGGTCCAGCCAAGCGTTGGTTATCCTCAGTAGAAGATCAGTTAGAGTCTATCCCTTGGTCTGAGTTCTGCTCTCAGTTGCTGCTTCGGTTTGCCAAGGACGAGCACACGTTGTTGCTCCGCCGTTTCTTCCAGATTCGGCAAACTGGTCCTGTGTCGGAGTATGTGGATCAGTTCGTTGCTATTGTTGACGATCTCACTACTTATGCTAAACACCCTAATCCACTTTATTATGTTCAACGTTTCATTGATGGATTAAAAGATGAGATCAAAGCTGTTTTGCTGCTTCATCAGCTAGATACACTCGATACTGCTTGTGTGCTTGCCCAATTGCAGGAGGAGGCATCTGGCATGGCCAAGCGCCCGTTCCAGCGTGCTGAATCGATGCCAGCGCTGAAACCAGCCTGGGGTGGCACGGTGGCTGGAGCGCCACCCAAACCAGTGGAGCCTGAACCACGGCGCCACTCTGCTGAGGACAAATTCAGAGCTCTGCGCGCTACTCGCCGCGCTCAGGGCCTCTGCGTTCGCTGCGGCGCCAAATGGAGCAGGGAACACAAGTGCGCGGAAGCTGTACAGTTGCACTTGGTGCAGGAGCTCCTTGATATATTTCCAGATGATGATGATCTGGCTGGTAGCTCCGATCCTTCTTCACCCACTGGCTCCCAAGTGATGATGCATTTGTCAGTCGCTGCGGTGGCCGGCTCTGGTGCTCCGAAGGCCTTATGCTTGTTGGGGAATATTCAAGGTCATGAGTTATCTATTCTGGTCGACTCAGGGAGTACCCACACCTTTCTGAGTTCGTCCCTAGGGCATTCATTGACGGGAGTTCAACCTCTATCTCCATCCGTTCAGGTTCAGGTTGCTAACGGCTCTCTCATCACCTGTGACTCTTACTTGCCTGATGCCTGCTAGTCTGTTCAGGGCTGTTCATTTACTTCTGACCTCAAATTGCTGCCGATTTCTTCTTATGACATGATATTCGGCATGGATTCGTTGTCTTCCTTCAGTCCTATGCAGATGAATTAGGAACAGGGGTGGATGTCTATTCCTTATCAGGGAGAATCTGTGGTGTTATCTAGCTCTTCTGCTACTCTTCCAGTGGGGTCTGTGCTGCAGCTGTCCTTGATTCAAGAATCCTCTCCAGTTGACAAGCCGTTGGTGGTGCCTGAAATTCAACTTCTGCTACAAGAATTTGCTCCATTGTTTGAGCCTCCCACTGGTCTTCCTCCCAGCCGGTACTGTGACCATTCTGTCCCATTGGTGCCGGGTGCTCAACCAGTCTCTGTCAGGCCTTACCACTATGCTCCACTCCTCAAGAATGAAATTGAGAAGCAGGTCAACGATATGCTCCAGCAAGGTATTATACAGCCCAGCTCTAGTGCCTTTGCCTCACCAGTTTTGTTAGTGAAGAAGAAGGATTCCACATGGCGTTTTTGTGTGGATTATCGCCAACTGAATGCCCTCACGGCCAAGGGCAAATTCCCTGTACCGATTATTGAAGAATTGTTGGATGAACTGTCTGGTGCCACTTATTTCTCAACTCTTGACTTGCAAGCTGGTTTTCATCAGATCCGTATGAAGGAGGGAGAAGAGTTCAAGACGGCCTTTCAAACTCATTTTGGACAGTTTGAGTTTCGTGTCATGTCCTTTGGCCTCACCGGCGCTCCAGGCACCTTTCAGGGCGCCATGAACACTACCCTCAGCCCTTGCCTTCGTCAGTTTGCCCTGGTGTTTTTTGACGATATCCTGGTCTATAGCAAGAGCCTCTCAGAACATATTCAGCATCTCAGGACTGTGCTCTCACTATTGCAGAAAGATCACTGGCACCTGAAAATGTCGAAGTGTACATTTGCCCAGACTTCCATTGCTTATTTAGAACATGTGATCAGTGGAGAGGGGGTCGGCACAGATCCTTCCAAGTTGGAGTCTGTTGCTAAATGGCCTGTTCCGTCTTCTGTCAAAGAACTCCGCTCCTTCTTGGGACTCGCAGGGTATTACTGTCGGTTTGTGCGCCACTTTGGGATCATCGCCAAACCACTCACAGCTCTGTTGAAGAAGCATACCTTGTTTGTCTGGACATCACATCATGAGACGGCGTTTCAAACTCTGAAATCTGCTCTGTGTCAGGCACCAGTCTTGGCATTGCCAAATTTTGCTCGTCCCTTCACAATAGAAACTGACGCCTCCGACGCAGGTGTAGGGGCTGTACTGATGCAGGATGGGCACCCAATTGCGTTTCTCAATAAGGCTTTGGGTCCCAAGTCCAAAGGCTTATCTACATATGAGAAGGAATTCATGGCGATTCTCTTGGCAGTTCAAGCTTGGCGCCCCTATCTGCACTTTCAGGAATTTGTGATTATCACTGATCAGAAGAGCCTAACTCAGCTGATGGACCAACGCCTGCACACTCATTGGCAACAGCGGGTGTTTTCCAAGCTTCTGGGCCTTCAATATCGGATTGTTTATCGCCTAGGATCAGATAATCGTGCCGCCGATGCTCTCTCTCGGCATCCAGCGCCCCCGGCATCTTGTGCAGCAATATCTTCCTTGGTCTCCTCCTGGATGTCGGCTGTCTTGGCCAGTTATGCACATGATGAGGTGGCGCAGTCTATGATCGCTCGACTGTCAATTGATTCTGCAGCGGTACCACATTTTACTCTTCAGTCGGGGGTTCTCCGTTACAAATCTCGTATCTGGATTGGTCAGGACTCTGAATTCCAACTCAAATTGTTGACCGAGTTCCATAATAGCGCATGGGGTGGACATTCTGGAGCCCCCGTCACCTACCGTCGATTGAAACAATGTTTCGCCTAGAAAGGAATGCGTGCTGCGGTGCACCAGTTTGTTAAGCACTGTCTTACCTGCCAACAGTCTAAGTACGACCGCAGCAAATTGCCTGGACTCTTGCAGCCCCTTCCGGTGCCGGATTCAGCCTGGCAGGTACTCTCTTTGGATTTCATTGAAGGCTTGCCTCTCTCTGGTTCTTTTACCTGCATTCTAGTGGTCGTGGACATGTTGACAAAGTATGGCCACTTCCTTCCCCTTCGGCATCCTTTCACTGCGGTTACTGTGGCTCAGACTTTCTTCCACACTGTTTACCGTCTCCATGGGCTGCCCCGGTCTCTCATCTCTGACAGGGACCAGATTTTCACAAGTCATTTCTGGTCTGAGCTGTTTCGCTTGGCGGATGTCAAACTCTGTCGTAGCACAGCATATCACCCTGAGTCAGATGGTCAGACGGAGCGTCTCAATCAATGCTTGGAAACCTACTTAAGGTGTTTCGTCCACGCTTGTCCTCGCAAGTGGAGTGACTGGTTAACAAATGCAGAATTCTGGTATAACTCTTCCACTCACTAGGCTATTGGACGTACCCCATTTGAGGCATTGTATGGGTATTCTCCTCGCCCCTTGGCTGTCAATCCCATATCTGCAGTTAATGAAGCAGTGGCTGCTTGGGCCAAGGGCCGTGACTGGATGGATGTGCTGCTCCAACAACATCTCAATCGCGCCAAGCAACGCATGAAGAAGTATGCAGACCTCCGCCGTTCTGAGCGTTCCTTTGAAGTGGGCGAGTTGGTGTTCCTGAAGCTCCAACCGTATGTGCAGACTTCGTTGGCTCCTCGTGCTCATCAGAAGTTGGCTTTCCGCTTCTTCGGCCCTTACCGTGTCCTGGCTCGTGTGGGGACAGTGGCTTATAAGCTGGACCTTCCTGCTCATGCTTCTATTCATCCCGTCTTCCATGTGTCGCAACTCAAGAAGGCGGTCGGTGCTTCACATCAGGTAGTACCTATTCTACCCTCTGATTTTGAACTTCACCTTGCTCCGGAGAAGATTCTGCAGACCCGCTCTGTTGATCGTGATGGTGCTCGTGTATCTCAAGTCCTGGTGAAATGGAACAACTTACCCCTGGAGCTCGCGACCTGGGAAGATTATGAGGCTCTTCATAAGGAGTTTCCGCGTGCCACTGCTTGGGGGCAAGCAGTGTCCAAAGGAGGTGGGAATGTCAGGACAAGCCCCGGTACCATGGAAGATGATGGGCCTAGCAAGCCAAGGCCCAAGAAGGTGAACCCGAGATACACCGGTAATGACTGGGTTGTGTGAAGTCCGCCTGCGTGCGTGAACGAGGCTTGGCCTCTCTATCCATATAAGCAAGGAGGGAGAGCTCGTGAGGACTACGCTAATTTGTAAAGACAATTTCTATCGAACCTAATCATTCATCTGCCGTCTATACTTCTTCTTCTTCCCCACGCTTCGGCGTTTTTTCCCCTTCTCTATCCGATTCCCCACTGCTGTTCCTAACAGTGTTGTTGTTTGTTGTTTTAGTAGGTCCCATGTCGATGCTTAGGCATTGCAGGATTCCAGGTGGATGTTGAATAGTCTGATACACACCACTTGATCAGGTTGTTTTCTTATGAAGTTATTACTCCTATACCTGATCTGTGGTCACATTTAGAAATCGCGTTATTTGTCCCTCTGCTTGTCTTCGATCCACCCTCCGTTTGGTGGAAACAGGCAGGAATGCAGGGGCGCCTACTACTGGGTCAGCGTGAATGGTTTTTGCCTCCATGTTGTACATGGTGGGCTACACTATAATACACATGGATTGAAGTATTCATGGCGAATGCATATTCTTGCATGTATTCTAACAACTCTTGGAGTGGAGTATGGACCCAAAAGACCTGCAGAAATGCTCACTGCTCCACGTCATGGACGACATGCATTCAGATTGAGATTATTGCAGAACCCCTACGTACCAGGCTGGCGTGATTATCCATGCACCGTGTCATGATCGTTGATCGAGGTCGTCATATTCATATTGTATTGTTATGCTGCTGGCGTTGTCGTTATGGCTGGAACAACCTTCATTTTTCTTGGTTGAATTGGCTGGATCGATCGTTAGCGGAAATACTGACCTACTCGGTATTGGCTTTGCTGGTACTAGTTATCTGAACTTCTATGCTGTTTGCTTAGTGCTTTCAGTTCCAGCGATCTTTTTTTAAGGGCGTGTGTTTGTGTACAGGAGTGCTGGCTACTAACGCATCGACATTGACATTAAATCATTATTAACATTAGCATATACAAGGGCCGCGAGCCGTTCAGGGATCGATATACTCAGTTCATTTCCTTTTTTTTCCGGAAACCGATTCTTTTTTTTGTGCTTCTCAGATCCACGTGGGGGATCATATCATCCCACGTCTACAACGCAGATCTCGTGCACACGGTTGGTGAGTGTGAGGCTCTGTTCAAAAGTGCAGTGCTGTATTAATATTAACTTTTTAATGAAAACTGGAGGGCCGGGTTTGCATTGCACCCCTACAGTGCTTTATTAAAAAACAATATGAACAAGTACAATTACAAGAAAAGGAAAAAAATCTGGGTACAGGTACAAATTTTATTTATTTATATACGTGTAAAAAGTTAGAGTAGTGTATGAATGAACCAAATAAACTTTGAAAAGGTTGTGATTTACATACTGGTCCATTGCAATGTCTGCTAAAAATTTTTAAGCTGGACATTCGTATTTTTGAAGAAAGGAACAAAAAAACTGAAAGCTCACAGTAGACTATAAGATAATATAACCATGGAATAAAGGGAAAATACAAAAATATTTAAAGAAGCTCACCTAAAAAGCCGGCTATCAGGTCATTCCGAAACAGGAGGATGTTGTCTCGCGGGTCGTCTCCTCCAGGCGACCGTGGCGAGCCACCGCTGGTGAGGGGTGGAGACCTCCCGCCGACGGAGACGAGGCGGCCGGACTCCCCGGTCCGTGACTACGGTTTGCCTCCTCGCGGGTGTGTCCGCCCCCGACCTCTGGGCCCGAGAGGCAGTCTCCCTCAGAGAGCAGAGGGACGTGGCACACGGAAGGAAGGGCAGGTGGCGAAGGGTCGACCATGGCGGCCCCGCAAGCCAGCTGGCCCGCGGAGGGACCCCTCGGCAGAAGATGCTGAGGTGCAAGACTTCTGGGGGCAGCTTTGGTATTTCCCCAATTCCTCCTCCGATTCAGATCGAGCTAGGGTTACAAGAGGAAGAGAGGAGAGATTGGTGTGGATCGAGCGTAAGCTATGGAGGGCCAAATCCTTCGAACCAGAGGACTGCTTCCCCGTTGGTGAGAACGACTGCTGGATTACCTCCCCCTCAAAACTCAACTTCGCTGATCTCTATTGGGGATCAAACAAGAGGAAAAGCTTTGTTCAAGTGGTGAAGAATTCGATGGCTGGAAGAGGAAGAGGAAGGGGACAGCGGCCCCGAGCCGATGAAGAGTGGGAAACCTGGGGTGGGAACAACTGGAACCAATTCCAGCAATTCCCGCCGCCGCATCCCCCACAACATCCTGCCCCCTTCTATCCGCCGCCACCGCCACCACCATAGTATGGGTACTACCCTCAACATCCACCTCCTAATCAACATGGTGGTTTCAATAGACAGTTCGATGGACCAAGACCTAGAGGTGGAGGAGGCGTAGGGAGAGGGAGGGGAAGAAATCAACAGAATCCAAGGCAATTTCAAGCGGCTCCT